>LNAC01001077.1:339271-353018 GCA_002007465.1 Ailurus styani
GCTGTACTTTGTCAAATGCTTTTTCAGCATCTATTGAGAGGATCATATGGTTCTTGTTCTTTCTTTTATTAATGTCTTGTATCACATTGATTGATTTGCGAATGTTAAACCAACCTTGCATCCCAGGAATAAATCCCACTTGGTCGTGGTGAATAATCCTTTTAATATGCTGCTGGATCCTATTGGCTAGTATTTTGTTGAGGATTTTTGCATCCGTGTTCATCAAAGATATTGGTCTGTAATTCTCCTTCTTGATGGGGTCTTTGCCTGGTTTGGGGATCAAGGTAATGCTGGCCTCATAAAAGGAGTACATTTAGGCCTTTCATCCATTTTCGAGTTTATTTTTGTGTAGGTGTAAGGAAGCGGTCCAGTTTCATTCTTTTGCATGTGACTGTCCAGTTTTCTCAGCACCATTTATCAAAGAGACTGTCTTTCACCCATTATATATTCTTGCTTACTTTGTCATAGATTAACTGACCATATAAGCATGAATTTATTTTAGGTTCTCTATACTGGTACATCAGTCTGTGTCTTTTTTTGTGCTAGTAGCAGACTGTTTTGATTACTACAGATTTTAGTATATTTTGAAATCTGGGATTGTGATACTTCTAAGCTTTGTTGTTTCTCAAGATTTCTTTAACTATTAGGGGTCTTTTGTGTTTCCATACACATTTTAGGATTATTCTACTTATGTGAGAAATGCTATTGGTATTTTGATAGATATTGCAGTGGATTTGTAGATTGCTTTAGGGATTGTGGATATTTTAACCATATTAATTTTTCCACTCTGTGAGCATGGAATATCTTTCCATATGTTTATGCCATCTTCAGTAACTTTCATTAGTATTTTATAGTGATCTTTTACCTATTCAGTTAGGTCTATTCCAAGGCATTTTATTCTTTTTGGTACAATTATAAATGAGAATTTTTCTTAAATTCTCTTTCTGCTACTTCATTAGTATATAGAAATGCAACCAATTTCTGTGTATTAATTTTGTATACTAACTTTGCTGAATTCATTTATTACTGCTAATAATTTTTTTGGTGGACTCTTTAGGGTTTTCTTTGTGTAGTATCATGTCATCTGCAAATAGTGACAGTTTAACTTCTTACCAATTCAGATGGCATTTATTTGTGATTACTGTAGCTAGGACTTCCAGTGCTATGTTGAATAAAAGTGGTGAGAGTCGACATCCTTGTTTCTCATTTTGGTGGAAAAGCTCTCAGTTTTTCACGACTGAATACAATGATATCTGATCATATATGATCTTTATTATGTTATGTTCCCTCTAAGCCTACTTTGTTCAGAGTTTTTAATGATGAACAGATGTTGAGTTTCTCAGACCCTTTTTTGGCATTGTTGGAGATGATCATGATTTTGATCCTTTGTTTTGTTAATGTGGTCTGTCACATTCATTGACTTGTGAATATTGGAATGATCTTGCATCCCCAGAATAAATCCTGCTTGATCATGGTGAATAATCCTTTAATTGTTGAATTTGATTTGCTAATATTTTGCTGAGAATTTCTACATCTATTTTCATCAGGGATATTGACCTATAGTTTTCCTTTTTCATAGTGTCTTTATCTAGTTTTAGCATCACGGTAATGCTGGCCTCCTAGAATGTATTTGGAAGCTTTCCTTCCTCTTCTATTTTTTTGGAATAGCTTGTGGAGAATAAGTATGAACTCTTCCTTAAATGTTTGGTAGAATTCGCCTGTGAAGCCGTCTGGCCCTGGACTTGGCTGGTGGGAGTTTTTTGATTGTCAGTTCAATTTCATTACTAGTAGTTGGTCTGTTCATATTTTCTGTTCATAATTCAATTTTGGAAGATTGTACGTTCCTAGGAATTTATCTATTTCTTCTAGGTTGTCCAATTTGTTGGTATATAATTACTCATAATAGTCCTTTATAATCTTCTGTATTTCTGTGGAGTGGTTGTTCTCTTTTGTTTCTGGGTTTTGTTTGTTTTGTTTTGTTTTTTTGTTTTTAAGGTAGGTATTCTCTTTTTCTTTCAATGAGTCTGGCTCGAGGTTTATCAAGTTTATCTTTTCAAAGAATGAGCTCTTGGTTTCATTGATCTTTCCCATTTTATTTCCACTCTGATCTTTATATTTTCTTCCTTCTACAACTTTGCATTATATTTGTTATTCCTTTTCTAGTTCCTTTAAGTGTAAGGTTAGAATGTTTGAGATTTTTCTTGAGGAAGGCATGTATTGCTATAAATTTCCCTCTTAGCATTGCTTTTGCTACATCCCAATAATTTTAGACTGTTGTATTTTCATTTTTGTCTCCATGTATTTTTGATCCTCTTTGATTTATTGACCTATTGGTTGGTTAGCCCCCACATATTTGTGGGTTTTCGTATATTTTTTGTGATTGATTTCTAGTTTTATACTCTTGTGATCAGAACAGATGTGTGATAGGACTTCAATCTTCTTAGATCTATGAGACTTGTTTGTGGTATAATATGTCATCTATCCTGGGGAATGTTCCATGTACACTTGAAAAGAATGAGTATTTTATTGTTTTTGGATGGAATGTTCCAAATGTATTTGCTAAGTTCAAGTGGTCCAATGTGTCTTTCAAAGACATTGTATCCGTATTGATTTTCTGCCTGGATGATCTATCTAATGATGTAAATGGGCTGTTCAAGTACCCTACTATTATAGTATTACCATCAATTTATCCCTTTATGTACATTAATATTTTATGTATTTATGCTCCTATGTTGGATACAGATATATTTATAAATGTTACATACTCTTGTTGGATTGATCCCCCTATCATTATGTTGTGCCCTTCTTTGTATTTTATTGAAGTATTGTTACCATGACTTTTTTTTTTTTTTAATTTGCGTGGACTAGCTTTTTCCATCCTTTCATTTACAGTCTCAGTGTGTCTTTTTGTCTGAATTGAGCCTTTTGGAGGCAACATATAACTTTTTTTAAATCCATTCTTCCACCATATGTCTTTTGATTGGAACATTTAAAGTAATTACTGATAGGTGTGTACTTATAGCCATTTTACTGTTTTCTGTTTGTTTTTCTTGCTCTTTTTTTATTAACTCTCTTTAGTACTACACTTGTTTTCTTTCTGTTGCCTGTTGCAGGTTTGTTAGTAACCATGAGGTTTATGTAGAACATCCTAAATAAACAGCAGTCTGTATTAAGTTGATGGTCACTCAAGAAGTTCTTTCAGAATGTGTTCAAACTTTTTTATTCATTTTATATGTGTTGTCATATTTTACATCTTTTTACTTATAATTTTCTTCTAATTATAGCCTTTTGTTTTCTACTTAAAGTGGTCCCATTCAGTGGTGATGAGCTCCTTCAGCTTTTGTTTGTCTGGGAAACTCTCTCTCCTTTAATGCTGAATGTTAAGTTTGTCACAGTATTCTTAGTTGCAGCCCTTTGAATCTATCCTGCCACTTTCTTCTGGCCTACCAAGTTTCTGTAAAAACTCAGCTGATAGCTTTATAGGGTGTGCCTTTTATATAACTTTTGCTTCTCTTTTGCTGCGTTTAAAATTGTGTGCTGCAATGTGGACCTCCTTGGGTTCATCTTGTTTGGAACTCTCTGTACTTCTTGAACCTGGTTGTCTATTTTCTTCTCTAGATTAGGGACTTTTACTGTCCCTGCCTCTTCTCCTTCTGAGATTCTTTTAATGAGAATGTTTGTTTGCTTGATGTTGCCCAAAAGATCCCTTAAAAGAAAAAAAGTATTTTTCTTTTTACAGTGCAGCTTGGGTGTTTATCATTACTCTGTCTTCCAGATCACTAATACATGCACCTGCTAATCTGTTGATTCTGTCTAGAGTATTTTTCACTTCAGCTATATTCTTCAACCCTGATTGCTTCTTTTTAATATCTTTCATTACTTTGTTGATGTTCTGAGTTTTTCTACTTGTCTGTCCTGTCTGCTGAGCATTTTTATGATCATTACTTTAAACTCTTATTGCTTATCTCTGCTTCATTTATACTCTTTTCTGAGGTTTTTTTGTTGCTGCTGTTCTTTCATTTAGAGCATTTTCTGTCTCATTTTGCTTGACTTTATGTGTTTGTTTCTATAAATTAGAATGGCTACTTATCCTAACTTAAAGAATGGTCTTATGTTTTTGTCATTCCCTGTGTAGACTATATGTGCCTGGTGACATGGGTGGTCCTGGGGCTCTGTCCACAGAGAGTACTCTGGCATGGTAGTTGAGGTTGAAAAAGTTTCAAGACAGGGTGTCCCAGGGCCCTGTGGTAGACACACCCAATCAGTCTGCAAAGTATGTAGATATTCTTGTGATAAAATTTTAAAAAGTCCACTTAAAAGTGATTTTATATTCCCTGATGACTAGTGATGTTGAGCATTTTTTCATGTGTCTTTTAGCCATTTCTATGTCGTCTTTGGAGAAGTGTCTGTTCATGTCTTCTGCCCATTTTTTGACTGGATTATTTGTTTTTTGAGTGTCCACAATAGGCAAACTATGGAAGGAGCTGAGATGCCCTTCAACAGACGAGTGGATAAAGAAGATGTGGTTCATATATACAATAGACTCAGCCATCAGAAGGGAAGGATACCCACCATTTGCAATGACATGGATGGGACTGGAGGGGATTATGCTAAGTGAAGTAAGTCAAAGAAAGACGATTATCATATGGTTTCACTCCTATATGGCACATAAACAATGTTCCATAGAGGACCATAGGGGAAGGGAGGGAAATCCAAAGGGGGATAAATCCAAGAGGGAGATGAACCCTGAGAGACTATGGACCCCAGGAAACAAACTGAGGGTTTCAGAGGGGTTAGGGGAGGGGGTAACAGTGTGGATGGTATTAAGGAGTGATGAGCACTGGGTGTTATACATAACTAATTAATCATTGAACACTACATCAGAAATTAATGATGTACTATACTGAACATAATTTTAAAAAGTGATTAAATTTCTAATAATTTTATATTCTATAATGGCTTAGCAAATACATTTTGTAGCCCTATCATGAAGAGAGGATAATGATTTTGTGTGTCTTTGAAAAGAATCCTCCTTCTCAAAAAAGATTGAAATCAACTATGATAATGACCATTACAAAAGGTCTGTAAAGAGCTCATTTGGTTCTATTTAGTAAAATTCAAAATATTCAGACCCTGGGCTGTGCTATTCCACTCCATTTTTTCAGAGGACACATACAAGAATGTTCATTGCTGTACTGATAACTAATGCTGGTAACAACTCAGATGTCTACCAACAGGAGGACAAACATGTAAATTGGGTGATCTTCTTTCAGTTGAATATATGCAGCAATTAGGATGATCTAAAAGTATGCCTTAGCATGGTTAAACTTTGGGAACACAGTTCACGATGAAAAAGTAAGTTGCAAAATGATGTGTACAGTATGATGCTATTTCTAAAAAGTAAAGTATGAAAGCCCAGAAACAATGCAACATTAGTTATTAGAGGTGAACCTATATAAATATGGTGTTAAAAAACATGCAAGGGCCTGAAACATAACAGATTCTCCTGGAAGGAGAGAAGACTGGGACCAGACAGTTCCCCAAAATCTTTCAATTTTAAAAAAACCTGCCATAAATATGTGAATTTTATGTATGAATTTTTCATACTTATGGTATGGTTGGATTCATAATACACCATGATTATAAAACAAACAATCCTTTGTTTCTCCTTTACACTTCCTATTTCTATATCCCAGAGGCAGCTGCTCTGAAATTCTTTCCACCTTGATGACTATACTTTTAAATAATGTGCTTTTGCATATGTTTTATATTTATAAAATTTAGACTCCCAATCCTATGTCCACTCTTCCTATCCTTTTAAAATAAAAACCCCATGTTTCACAATGTGGGATTAAATCAATAGTCACTGTTTATTATGACTGTATAAATATTGTTTATCCCTGAGCCCAATAGTACCTTTGTGGTACTATCTTTTAATTTTCCTGTAGTTGTTTGTTGAATTATATATATATTTTTTAAAGATTTTTTTTTTATTCATTTGACACAGAGAGAGAGATTACAAGTAGGCAGAGAGGCAGGCAGAGAGAGAGAGGAGAGAGGAGGAAGCAGGCTCCCTGCTGAGCAGAGAGCCCGATGTGGGCCTCGATCCCAGGACCCTGGGATCATGACCTGAGCCGAAGGCAGCGGCTTTAACCCACTGAGCCACCCAGGCGCCCGAATTATATTTTTATTTAATGATTTTCTATATACCTGTTGGTAATTTTCTCAACAGGTTTAGAGAGTGTCTATTCACAAATTTTCCAAATGCTTTAACAGTTTATTTCCCTGGAGACCCTACCCCTCCTGTAGGTCTTGTTTTCTCCTGATCCAGTACAAACTAGTGCTTTAAGCCTGGCACCTACTTCCCTCCTCACGCCAAAACCTTGCATTAGAGCTCTTGTTTCTTGGATTCTTTGCTATTTTCCTTCTTCTGGATTGCTTCCTCTGAATTTGGGTGGAACAAATAGCTTCCTGAGAGAAGAAACCTACTTGGGAGGTAAAATTTTTCAGAACAGGTTGATGGGTTGGCTGGATAGAGAATTCTAGTGGGAAATCATTTTCCTCAGAATTTCGAAGATATGGCTCAACAATCTTAAAGACCCATTCCAATTTTGCTTTTTAACTTGTACGTGTGAGAATTGTTTTTCCTTGTTTTTAGGATCTTCTTCCTTCTGGTGCTCTGAACTTTCATGGTTACGTAACAATTATGGACACCACTTCTCTGTGTGTCTGGTACTTGTGGGCCTCTTTCTGCAGCAGACAAGGTGGAAAATTGTGGGTTTTGTTTTGTCCCCTACTTTTCCTTTCTTCCTGGAACTCCTGTTAATGGAATATTGAACATCTTGGGTCAATTCTCTTAACTCTCTCTCTTTTCTCTTTTGTACAGTATTTTATGTTTTTCTTATAAATTATCTTCTAATACTTTTATTTCTATTTCTGATATTATTATTTCCAAAGGCTAACTTTTGGTTTCTGGCTTTTTTAAAATATATTTTTTAACTTGTTCTGTGATATAGTGTCTTTTAGAGAAAAATAATTTTTCACATTTGATTTAAAAATTTTTTTACCTTGATTTTTTTAAAAGATTTTATTTATTTATTTGACAGAGAGTGAGAGATTACAAGTAGGCAGAGAGGGAGAGGAGGAAGCAGGCTCCCTGCTGAGCAGAGAGCCCGATGCAGGCCTCGATCCCAGGATGCTGTGATCATGACCTGAGCCACCCAGGCACCCTACCTTGATTTTTTATGTTCATAAGTGGTGATATCAAATGTTCCTATTTAGGAGGGAGGCACTCAAAGTCGTGGGAAGATGTGTGGGAAAGTGGGCTTTACAATGCAGTGGCTGAATAGGCAGCCAGCCTTCTCAGTTGGAGGCCCCCAGATGTCAGCCTCTAGAGATCTTGTCCTAAAGGGTACAGTCTGGCTGCACACCCTCTGGGATCAAGACATGACAGAGAGTCAGTGACCTGCTTCTGTCGAATACTCTAGCCCAGCTTTTTCTCGTGTGTCCAGGCCATGATTGCCCAGTTTCTCCAGACAGTGAACGTGTTCTTCTGAGGGGCCTGCGAGACTTACTCTTGTGGGTAGGAAGGGGCCCTGGGTATCTGATTTTCCGGCTCATGTCTTACCAGAAGTCTTCACTGAAACTTGGTCTCTCCAAATGCTGAGCCTCCCTCAGTTTTGCTGGGAGTTTTAGGTTCTTTCTGCGTTGTGCTTCTTCTGCCTATTGGTCACCACTCCTGTGCCAGCTTTCCTATGTCAACAACAAAAAAGAATTGACATTTCCTAATAGCTGTTCTCTTTATTTTATTCTTCATTTATCGGGGTCATGGGGTTGATAATCTATGAGGTGCATAGACTACAGACATCAAAATTGTGCTTGTGCTCTGAATTGCAGTTAGGGAGTACAGGTTTATAAAGGCAAATTCTACAGGGTTACATAACTTGTTTTGAAAGACTTCTGGTTGGTGCTGACAGAGTTAAACTGACTATCTAATGCATGATTGGCTATTTAGCTAGCGGTTGTATTCCAGTCGGCAGGCAGTCCTGGTGCAACTAACAATGTGCAGTTGACAAAAGTCAAGAGTTCTTGGTGTTCTGCTTCCTGAATGTCTTCCCTGCCCTATTTTGAATGACTCTCTTAGCAATGCTTGCTTCCCTTTGGAATCTTCATTTATACCTCCTTCTTGAATTGTAATGGCAGAAAAGCACTGATGACCACTATTTATGGCTGTGTAGGCCCATTTCACTGCTGGAGTGGTTGGGAAACTGCTTTGGGTCCATCATGTCCTGTGGAGGAGAGAGTTTTATAGGTCATTGATATTTGTTATGTTCAACAAGCATGCTAGGTAACAGTCTTGGGCCACATTTGAGTAACAAAGAGGTTTGAGGAAATCAGGTGTAGACATCAACTAGGTTCTCATTTCCTTTAGTCAAAAGGTACATCTGATGAATGGTTTTGAGTTTGACATTTTAAGTAGTAGTACAACAATAACCAGAAATACATAGCATAGGCAATTTGAAGATAACAAATAAGGCACAAATTAAAATAATCATCAATGTAATTGGAAAACCTGAATGCCAGAGAGTTCCAAGTCAGGAAGTAAGCCAGTTAAAAACATAAGCAAGCCTAGGGATGAACGATTCCTGGGGGAAGATTTGTGAAAATAAATGTAAACCCCACTAGAGTAGACTAGGGATGCAAGAAGTGGGAGTCCTGTCACTCATTGTCAATTAAAGGCCCTAATAGGGAAAGACAGACAAATGCATCTCCTATGAGAAATGTACTACCCTGCAACGCAACCAATGAGAAGCCATTATTTTTCCCCATGGACTTTCATTCAAAACAACCCGTCCCAACTTCCTCCTCTTTCTCCATAAAATAATGTTCTTCTCCATTATTGATCTCACATATGGATTTTCCATAGGTGCTTGTCCTGAATTGAAATTTTCTTACTCCCTAATAAATCCTTTTTTTTTTTTTTGCTGGTAAAATAACTTTTATTTTTAAGGTTAACATTATGATCAGAAAGAGGATAGAGAGGCACCCTGCAACAACTGGGAGGCTGGTGAGCAAACAGGAGCCTGTACCCTCGTGCTAACTTGGTTCACTGATTTTTTTGTTGACCCCGGAATTTGAAGGTAAATTTTCTCCTGGATCTTGAACTCTGCTTTCTTCATGCTTCAGCTCTCCAGGTTTTCTTTAAGATCCGTTTTAAGGCTCTGGCCTTCAGTTGATTTGTCTTTGGACCCAGACTGTTTGTATTCGAACTGGGTTGGCTTTCAGTTCAACTCTTGTATTGGCGTTTGGTCGGATTCCTTTCAGAACAGACTGTTCCTGTTAATTCTGTGCTGTTTAGTAATTTTCCTTTTGCTCTAAAGAACAGTCTCTAAGAAATGGAATCTGAGACCTCAAAATGGTTTGAGCACCACCTCCTTCTCCTCCTTCAGCAACTAGACCCTGGAGTACAGGCTTAACCCCTTTGCCTGAGAGCCACTTCTCCCACTGCCTTTCAGTTAAGTTAAGGAAGAAATAATCATGGGATTCCCTTTAACTATCCTTGTATTCAGGATAAGGGCAAAACTACAAACATTTATATTGATAGCCAGTATGCCTTTCAGGTGCTTGTGACTTTGGAATATTATGGAAACAATGAAATTTTTGTTGTTTTACCTCTACTGTGTATAAATTAAAAATGGCTCCTATGTCCAAAATGTATCAGATGCTATACTTTTACAGGTGGCTCTATTACTAAGGCACTGGGCCTTCCAGACTCTTCACGAGAGTCCTGAAGGAAACCACTTTGCTGACATTTCTGCCTGAAATGCTGATCTCAGGGAAGCCAATAGCCAAATCTCTGTCATGATCCAAAGAGGTGTTGTTCCAAATAATAATCTGGAAAAATCGACAAGAGATACCTAATAATTGCGAGTTTACTTTTGACCAAATAACAATCTAGTCTTACCAGAAATTCTAAAATTCTCACTACTTACTACTGTACATGCATTAAACCACTAGACTACTAACACAATTGTAGCACTCATAAACCACTATGGGTGGGGGAAATATTAATAAGGCCACTAACAAGTGCCCACCTCATTAGTCCCACCTATTCAAAATATAGTCCAGGGAAACCTGTTCAGAAAGATAGATTTCAGAATGTTTCAGTCATGATTTGCATGTTTTTCACTGGACTGCAGCTTTCTCTTGTACATAGACCACTGTTGCTTCTATAGCTACAGATTCTGTTAGAAAAAATAATCTTTACTTGGGGAATTCCTCCTGAACTTCATAGTGATAGGGGAAATCATTGTACTGGTTGGGCACTTTGGCTGGTTTTACTACACTTTTTCTTGTGCATATCATCCTCAATCCTCAGGGTTAGTTGGACACACTAATGGTACTATGAAGACTCAATTAGCAAAATTTGTAGTGACCCTCCGAGCATCTTGGCCCAAAACACTGCTGTTACTCCCTCTAAATCTCAGCCCCACCCCGTCTGAAACTCAGACTCTCATCTTTTGAGATGGTCATAGTGCATCCAATGAACTTGGCTCCTACCTTCTCTGGCCCACAGTTGATAGAAGGAGATATACTTTAATATTGTAAACACCTATTAAAAATAACGAGGCTTTGGTTGAGCAATTTTTTCACTCCCGGGTAATAACCACCGTAAGCATCACACTATGCAACTTGGTGATTTCATTTGTAGCAAAAGGTACTTTCGGAAAGAGTCTTTTCCATCTTTATAGAAAGACTCTTGAAAGAAACTGCTAATTAGTTCTTGTGCCATCCAACTCCAAGGAATAGACTCTTGGATTCATGTGATACATTTAAAGAAAGCACCAAACCCTGATTGGGCCTGCACACCAGCTGGTGACCTGAAAGTAAAGATTTCCTGGAACTGAAGCAGATGACATGTGACGAATCCCTTTCTCAAGATGCTCAGACCAGGCCTGTATCCCTTTTCCTCATTGTCTGCTTCTACTATCTCTTTCATGGAAGGGACCTGCTTTGTGTGTATTTCCCAAACCCTTGCAAAAGGAGGAAACCGCTTTTGATTATGCCTTTTGGAAATAGCCTCATCATGATCCCAGGACAAATTATTTCTTGACTTCCCCTTTCTGAAGTGTTAGAAAGTTAAGAATTCACAAAAGTCTTACCTGACTCTGGATTCTTAATCCAAATTTATGGTCTCTGAATTTGCAACCTTGCCGACTGTATCATTGGATAATAATTGTTTTCAAACAAACAGTTTGAGATAATACTGTTTTAATACATTTTGGAAGTTTTGCTAATTTTTGTAAAAGCTTAATTAGCTGTTGCTTCATGTTTATGCCTACACTGTATTTTTCCAAATGTACTCAGTTAATTCTTCCAGTGTGCTCTTGAGCTATTCACTGTGGGTTCATGGCCACTTTGAGTGGGGTCTTCTAGAAGGCATGTATGACTCAGGGTTTGCCGCTGGTGGGAGAATTTTTCTCCCCTAAGTTAGCATCTTTCAGTTGACTACTTTCAGATCTAGGGTCTTGAATTAGAACCATAATGCAATTTGGGATTGTTATTCTGTTTTGTAAAAATGTCTCCAGTAAGGTGATGTTCTCCAACACTGATGCCCTTGAGAAGATATGGACATTAGATGGGAAGAGCCTGAGAATTTTCTTTCCTAAGCCTTCTTATTACCAAAATGTGGACTTACGTGGTTTCCAATTATTATGCACTTTCCCTCTGACATAGGACATGACAACCAGGAAGGTCTTTCCTGGCATCTAGGGATAAAAACAGTAAACATAGAAAACCTTACTCTTGAGGAAGTGGCAGGATGGTGGAGGAGTAGGCGACCAATTATCATCAGGTCCTAGAAATTCACTCAGATAGCTAGCAAACTATTCTGAACACCTACAAATTCTACAGATCAAAGAGAAGAAGAGCAGAAATCCTAGGAACAGAAAATCGACCACTTTCTGGAAGGTAGAATGAGTGGAGAAGTGAATCTGAGGCGACGGGAAGATAGACCCAGGGGGAGGGGAGCCTCCCAGCAAGTGAGAGAGCAGTGGAGCACAGACTCGAAACTGTTAGAAGTCGGCTCCACTGAGGGACGTCGCCCCAGAGGCCAGGCGGGGGGGTGAAGCCCTCATGGGGACAGTGTGGTCTCAAGACCCACAGGGACACAAAAAGACCAGGGGTGTCTGAGCACAACAGAGCTCCCAGGTATCAGAGAGAAGCCGATGGGAGAGACTGAGCTGAGCTGAGAAGGTGTCTCAGCTCGGGGTTACCTTGGGCCATGATCTGAAGCACAGTCGGGCCACTGCTCTGTGAGCAGGGACCCCATGGGCAGCAGACCCAGAGAGACCCCCTCCTTCCTCCTCTGGGAGGAGTGGCATGGGAACAGCTGCAGAATCTGCCAGGTTTGGAGATTCTAACCAGGGCCACACACTAGAGATAGAAACACTAGGTGACAGGCCGGGTGAGCGCGGCTGGAGACCAGGGACACGGGAGGGATGGACTGCTTTTCTCTGAGGTGCACTGAGGACTGAGGCTCCGAGCTCTTGGCTCCTCTGGGTTGGAGACTGGGAGCTGCCATTTTCAGTCCCGTCATCCAAAGCCGTAGGGAAAACGCTCAGGGAACAAAAGCTCCCGAGAGCGAACCCAAGCTGATTACTTAGCCTGGCCCCTGGCGAGGGCGGTGGGACTCCGCCTCGGGCAGAGACACTTGAGAATCACAGCAACAGGCCCCTCCCCCAGAAGACCATAAAAAAATATCCAGCCAAAGCCAAGTTCAAGATGGCTGAGAATTGTGGAACTCCAGAGCTAGGGGAAAGCAATGCAGAGAATTAATGGCTTTTCCCTATGATTCGTTACTCGTTCAAAGTTAAATTCTTTCAATTTTCTTTTTTTTCTTAACCTTTTACAGGTTTTCCTTTATGTTTTTAACATATCTTATCAACACTTTAATATTCATTGTTATAGTCTTATTTTATCCCTTCATTGAATTTAACCTTATTTTTTGTATACATATAGGGTCTGTTCAATTCACCAATCTAATAGATATATAGAAACAGAAATAGATAATATATATAGATAGAGGATTTTGTATTATTTATTATTTTTTTTGGGGGGGGTTCCTCTTTCTTTTCTCCCCAGTACATTAGTGTATATTTCTCTGGGGTCATTGCTACCCTTTAGCATTTTGTTCTCTCATCCATCTATTCTTATCTGCATAAAATGACAAGGCAGAAAAAATCAACACACAAAAAAAGAACAAGAGGCAGTAATGACAGCTAGGGACCTAATCAATGCAGACATTAGTAATATGACAGAACTAGAGTTCAAAATGACGATTCTTAAGGTGCTGGCTGGGCTCAAAAAAACCATGGAAGATAACAGAGAATCCCTTTCTAGAGAAATAAAAGAACTAAGATCTAACCAAGCTGAGATCAAAAAAGCTATTCATGAGGTGCAATTAAAAATGAAGGCTCTTACTGCTAGGATAAATGAGGCAGAAGACAGAATTAGTGATTTAGAAGACAAAATGTCAGAATAAAGCAGCAGAGGAAAAGAGAGACAAACAACTACTGGACCATGAGGGGAGAATTCAAGAGATAAGTGATACCATGATGAAACAATATCAGAATAATTGGGATCCCGGAAGAGAGAGAGGGGCAGAAGGTATATTGGAGCAAATTATAGTACAGAATTTCCCTAATTTGGTGAAGGGAACAAGCATCAAAATCCAGGAGGCACAGAG
>LNAC01001077.1:354351-379172 GCA_002007465.1 Ailurus styani
AAGTGTCAGGATATAAAATCAATGCACAGAAATCAGTTGCATTTCTATATACCAACAACAAAACAGAAGAAAGAGAAATTAAAGAGTCAATCCCATTTACAATTGCACCCAAAACCATAAGATACCTAGGAATAAACCTAACCAAAGAGGCAAAGAATCTGTATTCAGAAAACTATAAAGTACTCATGAAAGAAATTGAGGAAGACACAAAGAAGTGGAAAAACATTCCATGCTCGTGGATTGGAAGAATAAATATTGTGAAAATGTCTATGCTACCTAGAGCGATCTACATGTTTAATGCAATCCCCATCAAAACACCAGCAATTTATTTCAAGGAAATGGAACCAATAATCCTAAAATATATATGGAACCAGAAAAGACCCCAAATGGCCAAAGGAATGTTGAAAAAAACCAAAGTTTGCGGCATCACAATTCCAGACTTCAAGCTCTATTGCAAAGCTGTCATCATCAAGACAGTATGGTACTGGCACAAAAACAGACACATAGATCAGTGGAACANCAGTGGAACAGAATAGAGAACCCAAAAATGGACCCTCAACTCTATGGTCAACTAATCTTCGACAAAGCAGGAAAGAATGTCCAGTGGGAAAAAGACAGTCTCTTCAACAAATGGTGTTGGGAAAACTGGTCAGCCACATGCAGAAAAATGAAACTGGATCATTTCCTGACACCACACACAAAAATAGACTCAAAATGGATAAAAGACCTCAATGTGAGAAAGGAATCCATCAAAATCCTCGAGGAGAACACAGGCAGCAACCTCTTCCACCTCAGCCGCAGCAACTTCTTCCTAGGTACATCACCAAAGGCAAGGGAAGCAAGGGCAAAAATGAACTGTTGGGACTTCAAGATTAAAATCTTTTGCACACCAAAGGAAACAGTCAACAAAACCAAAAGACAACTGGCAGAATGGGAGAAGATATTTGCAAATGACATATCAGATAAAGGGCTAGTATCCAAAATCTATAAAGAGCTTCTCAAACTCAACACCCATAAAACAAATAACCCAGTCAAGAAATGGGCAGAAGACATGAACAGACATTTCTCCAAAGAAGACATCCAAATGGCCAACAGACACATGAGAAAGTGCTCAACATCACTCGGCATCAGAGAAATACAAATTAAAACCACAGCGAGATACCACCTTACACCAGTCAGAATGGCTAAAATCAACAAGTCAGGAAATGACAGATGTTGGCGAGGTTGCGGAGAAAGGGGAACCCTCCTACACTGTTGGTGGGAATGCAAGCTGGTGCAGCCACTCTGGAAAATAGTATGGAGGTTCCTCAAAAAGTTGAAAATAGAGCTACCCTATGACCCGGCAATCGCACTACTGGGTATTTACCCTGAAGATACAAAGGTAGTGATCCTCAGGTGCACATGCACCTGAATGTTTATAGCAGCAATGTCCACAATAGCCAAACTATGAAAATGTCCGTCAACAGATGAATGGAAAAAGAAGATGTGGAATATATATACAATGGAATACTATGCAGCTAACAAAAGAAACGAAATCTTGCCGTTTGCAATGATGTAGATGGAACTGGAGGGTATTATGCTGAGCGAAATAAGTCAATCAGAGAAAGACAGTTATCATATGATCTCTCTGATATGAGGAACTTGAGGGGCAGGGTATGGGGTCGTGTTGGGTAGGGAGGGAAAAATAATGAAACAAGAAGGGATGGGGAAGGAGACAAACCATAAGAGACTCCTAATCTCACAAAACAAACTGAGTGTTACTGGGGGTGGGAGGGTAGGGATGGGGTGGATGGGTTATAGACATTGGGGAGGGTTTGTGCTATGGTGAGTGCCGTGAAAGGTGTAAGCCTGATGATTCATAGACCTGTACCCCTGGGGCAAATAATAAAAAAATTAAAAATTAATAAAAAAATAAAGAAAACCTGACTCTTGATAAGTGATGCTTGGGAGGAAAGATCCTGATCAAAAAGTGAGACCCTCACTAACGTGGACTTGAAAGACTAGAAGTGGGAGCTGTACCACTCAGTGCCAGTTAGAGTGAGAATTATCAGCTGCAGCCCCCTAACAGAAGAATGCACAACAGGAAAGAACGACCAATTATAGGTCCCATTAGGGAACAATGTACATTGCATCTCCTATGAAAAATCAACTGCCCCTGCAATTCAACAAATGAAAAACTGTCATCACCCTGAACCCTTGCTTTTCTCCGAAGGATTTTCATTCAAAACAACCCTTCCACACTTTCTCCTTCTCCATAAAATAACATTTCTCTGCTGAGTTTGTGGAACTAACTTGCCCTATGACTTTGCCATAGCTTGCTTGTCTCAAATTGCAATTCTTTGTTATTCCTGAATAAACCCATTTTTGCTGCTAAGATAGCTGATTCTTTTAAGATTTAAAAGCTCTTATGTCCCTTTAAGAATCTGAGTAGTTTGAGTAACTTAGTGGTTTCTCATTCTACTTGTTGTGAGGCATTAGCTATGTTAGTAGTCCTCCTAGGCTGTGAGTAAATAATCCGATGCAATCCTGTTGTTGAGGACCACCTGAGCCAGGGAATCTACCATGCTTTGTTGGTCTCTGGGGGTGAAGTGAGCTCTTCTATTAACAATTCTGGTAAGATTTCTCATAACTTCAAAGTCAGCTGTGCCTACTCTAAGCCCTGAACCTATGTTTCTAAGTATTAGTTAGACTGATCTCTGGTGGAATATCTGGCAGGAAGTTAGCAGCCTTGACTGGTCATAGCTGTTGTCATTATTATCTAGAAGGTTCCCCAAAACACAAGCCACCAAGGCCTCTCCAACTATCAAGACATTTCTAAGCCCAGGATTGTTGATTATATCTACAAACAAAAATACATCAGGTACACAGAGCAAGCCAGACATGTTGACAGTATTTACAGAATCATTAACAGGCAAGGACAGAGGAGGCAAGCACAAGCCAGGAATCAGCTTTAAGGAGTTGACCACAAGTTTCATTAGGTGGGCAAGCTTTGGAAGGGGTGGCCAAGGGACTACCACTGGGTAAGCAAGTTTTACAGAGTGGTGAATTATTATCAGGAAAAAATGAGACTGTGCATTTGTGTTCTGATATAAGAACCTGGAATCTGTCTTCCAGGTGTTTAATGGTCATTACCATAGGGTAGGGGGGAAGGTAGATAGGGTATCAAGAGAAAGAATGGGATAGGAGTTTGGGGGCTGAAAGCTTTGACTCAGTAGGTTATAGCAGAAGTTATGGTAAAGCTGGGAACATCCGAGAAGTTCAAGGTGGGTGTTACTATTGGTCATCATTTTTTTTTTTTTTTGCAAATTTTAGTAGGGGAGTGATGGCAGATCCACTAGGGATTGACACATTTGAATAATAACATTATCCTTCTAGGTACAAAGGAGATGAGAGCAGGGAGAAAAACCAATAAGATAAAAAACTTCATGTTGGATACACACATAAATAAATATAAAGGCAAGGAGGGTACAACAGATATACAGAAACCTTTGAGATTTGGTTACAACACGTGAAGAAGTCCTCCTGAGAATCCAACAGCAAAAATCATAAGAATTTCTACCCAGATTAACAGTAGAACAAAATCTCAGTGAGCTTAAAAGTTTTCATCACATTTTTGGCAAATATGAGAGTTATCATACTGACCTGGTTCTGACTCAGATGACGTCTGCTTCTTCCTCCAGAGTACAGTCAGTTTCAGGTCTCCAGGTGATTTAGTAGTCCAGCTTGGATGTTGGAGCCTTTTTTAAAAATAACAAACCTGAAACCATGAATCGGTGCCCTCTAATTGAATGGTGCACAGGTTGGTTAGCAGTACCTGATGTGGTCCCTTCCAGTGAGGCTGCAATCTAGAGCACCATGCCTCCAGGTTGAAGGTGGTGATGTTCACTGTCTTCATATTTCTGGAGCAGGCTACCAAAGTATGATATTTGATTAGGCTTTTGCAAAACTGAAATGTGTCCCTTTTTATCGGCTGTGGATCAAAGTAAGTAGGAGCATTGGACATACTGCTACAAAGATAAAAATTCTCATTAAACTTAGGTCAGAATTTTAGGAATTCCATAGAATTTTTGGAATACTTAACATATGCCTATGCAAATACCACATAAAGGGGACTGAGTATTCCTACAGGTCAAAAAGATTTCATTTAGAATTTAATTTTTAAAAGTTTGTCAAAAATATCAAAAGTTTTGGGGCGCCTGGATGGCGCAGTGGGTTAAAGACTCTGCCTTCGGCTCAGGTCATGATCTCAGGGTCCTGGGATTGAGCCCCGCATCAGGCTCTCTGCTCAGCAGGGAGCCTGCTTCCTCCTCTCCCTCTCTCTGCCTGCCTCTCTGCATACTTGTGATATCTCTCTCTCTCTGTCAAATAAATAAATAAAATCTTAAAAAATATATCAAAAGTTTTATGACACTTGGCAAATTGTCTACTTCACTAAAATGACAAAAAGATTTCAAGGACAGATATAGCTGCAAAAGCCTTGGCTCTTTTTGCATAGAGAAGACTCTTGTATTTTTAAGTAATCAAAGATGTGATGCAGACAAAACACAGAATTTTTGTTACCCAGATTATATCAACAGTAAAGAAACCTTGTTTATAATTTCTTATCGAGAACAGGCATAAAACCTTAGAAAATGTTATTTTGTATTGAAGTATAATTAGCAGTGTTATCTTAGTTTCAGGTGTCCAATATGATTCAACAATTTATCCTTTTCTCAGGGTTCAATAAGATAAATCTACTCTTCATCTCCTTTATTTCATTCATCCCCCCACTCACTTCCCTTCTGGCAACCATCAGTTTCTTCTCTGTATGTGACAGTCTGTTTTTATTTCAGTCTCTTTTTTCCTTTGTTCATTTGAATTCCACATGTGAGTGAAATCTTATGGTATTTGTCTTTCTCTGACTTATTTCACTTTGCATTATATTCTCTGGGTCCATCCATGTCATTGCAAATGGCAAGATCTCATTGTGTGTATATACACTACTTCTTTATCTATTTGTCTATGGATGGATGCTTGGGCTGCTTTGCTCTCTTGGCTATTGTAAATAATATTGGGAAACGTCTTTTTGAATTAGTGTTTTTGTTTTCTTTGGGTAAATACCCTATAGTGGAATACCTGGATCATAGGGTAATTTTATCTTTAATTTTTTGAGGAACCTCCATACTGTTTTCCACAGTAGCTGCACCTGTTTGCATTCCCACCAACAGTGCACAGGGGTTCCTTTTCCTCCACATCCTTGCCAACACTGTTTCTTGTGTTGATGATTTAGACACTCTGACAGCTAGGAGGTGATATCTCATTGTGGTATTGATTTGCTTTTCCCTGATGATTAGTGCCTGATAAATCTCCAGAAAATCATGGCCCAACGGTGAATAGGGGTTGTAGGGACCAGAAAGAATTCATGAGTGCCTTGTAAGGGAGGGATAGGTAAGAATTCAAAACCTGGCATGGGGTATTCTAATATCCACCACTTACGGAGTTTCTGTACTCTGAAGGGGGAAAGAGACACTAGTGGGGTTTAAAACTGACAGTGGTGCCCTTCGGTTCTTAAGAGCTCAGGTCACCTCACTCCCAGTAGGATCTTTTTTCCATAAGGTGTTGTGTGGAAGTAACAGAAGATACCTGTTTTGTCCTTGGAACTGCCCTATTCTGATATGAACAGGGTTTCCCCAGTTCTCTGTGTTCTTAGAGGGGAAAGCATGCTTATGCTGTTTGAGCTACTTTTGTCATCTCAAAGGTAGAGTTAAATAACAAGCTTTCACGTTCAATTTTGTCAGTACCAGAGTATTTTCCCCCATCTATCATAATAATAATGAAATCATTTGGCCATTGAATACATCGTTAAATTTTCTCCAATCTATAGTCTTTGAAAAAAAGAATTTCAGGGATAATTTTATGTAAATTTTTAGCTAGCTTAAAAGCTATGCTTTATCTGTAGCTTTTTGCTTAGAAAAATCATCAAAAGGCTTTGTCCATCTTTTTTCCATCCATTCCCTTGCATGACCCTCATTTCCAAGCATGTGGATAAGTTGATAAAGGTTAGAATAACCAGGTTCATTGGTCTGAATAAATAAATTCCACAGTAAATCCTACAGAGTCTTTAAGGGCACTGGGAACTTCTTAGTAAGTGCTTCTAATTCTGCCTTAGTCCAAGGGGTATAGGTGACTATTGAAGTCCCTTCGGCATCCTTCATGGTATTTAACTTTAAAGGGAACCTGGATGACTGGGAGATCTAGAGAAACCTCTAAGTTATTGATACTGAATGGGAAGTTCAGCTACACTAGGTTGCACAGGTGGAGGAGGTGGTGGTAGGGAAGGCTGATTTTTCTAAGTCTGCAAACCCCCTGGAAAGGTCCAGGTTAGCTTCCTTAAGTTTGGGGTTAACTGCCTGAAGGGAAACCAGCTTTTTAGTGGTTCTTTTGGAATTGAGATACCAATGAAAATAAGCTAATAATTTTGTTTGGATTCCAATCATGCATGCAAGTAAAAACTAGTTTTTGGTATGAAAAGTGTCCCATTTTGGCCAATGAAGTTTTAAATCATCCCAGATACCATGGGTGCAATGGGGCAAAATTTTTTTTAGCAAGAGGGAACATATTCCTAAACATAATCCTCTAGGAGCTCCAGCAGGAGGCTGATTATCAGAAGTCCACTTAGAAGAATTATTTCCCATAATTGAGTACTCAGTTGACTCCTCTCAGAAATGAGTGAGGACCATTCAAGCAAGGTGGATTTGGAACCAGGAGGACTTACCACCAGACCCAAAGCCACAGAGGGGATGACAGAGCACATTGGGCTCTTGTACGTACCTTACCCAAATCACAGCAGTGCTGTAGATGGAGTTCAGGCACTTTGGATCCTTCCGAGTGGGCCATGTCATGTTGATCAAGAAGAGCGTGAGGCTGTAAAGCAATCAAGAAGATTTCTTTAAGGTCTTAGGAATTGCAACCCAGAAGACACAGATTTTACAAAGTCAACTGAAATCAGAAGTGTGCTCTGAATTGAAAGCAGGGAGTACATGCTTATTAATGCAAAACTCACAAGGTTACATAACTTGTTTTGAAAGAATTATGGTTGGTGCTGCCTGAGGTTAACTATTGTATACAGTAGTAGCTGTTTAGCTAGTAGTTAGTACATTATCTCTATTCCAGTCCAAAGAAGAAAGATGTGTTGGAGGAAGTAGTCCAGGTGCAACTGACCAGTTGCAATTGACAAAAGTGGGGGTAGGAGTTCTTGGTGTTCTAAAAATTGAAACAGGAGATGTACAGGTTCATGTACATCCTCAATATCTTCCTCAATATCTTCCTGACCCTATTTTGAATGATTCTCTTGGCAATGCTTATTTCACTTTGGAATCTTGTTTCACAAATGACAAGAGTGCCCATCTCCTAGAATTTTTGTGAGGGTCAGGTGCTTAAAATAGTGTTAGCATATGTCAGTTCTCAGTAAATGTTGGCTTTTATTTGTATTATTGTTCAATATGTCATATACCTTAAGGGCCCAAATCAGTGCTTATCCATATTAGGAGTTCCCCAAAGTATAAAGGTTTAAGATACAGCAAATTGAGCCAAACTGCTTTGTACAGATCAGTAAATTGAGCTAAATACAGATTTGTAACCAAAATTTGAGGCAGCCTTAAAATATTTTGAAGAAACATTTTTATTACTTTGTTTCCATTTCATATCATATCATATCATATTGTCAATATCATAAAATAATTCTTCCAGCAAAACATTGCATTTTGTATGCTGCAGGTTTTTGTTTTGTGCATTTCTTTGGATTAATTTCAGTGTTGCTTGCTCATCATGATGTTGAATTTTTCTCTCTTACATTAATTCTCCTTACCAAATTCAAGTCTGTGACAATGCTGAAATGTATACTTCTAAGCTTTCCTGATTTGGGACATTAAATCAAGATTCCTTCTTCTCTTATTCTTAGGAGATGGATACTGTTATAAACCCCCACTCAGTACCCCAGAAGAATGTTATTTTTGAATGAGTGTTCTACACAACAAACCATACAGATATACATGCCATATTCAGGATGGCTGGTCATTTGCCGCCCAGAGCCAAGGTGGAGCCTACCTTGCACAGGAATTCTGTGATGAAGTATCAGACCACCCAGGGATGCAGCTCTGTGGTCTCAGGAGTCCACGAAGCCAAGAAACCTAAGGCTATATGCTAGCATACGCAGAGATCACCCTAGTGGCCTCAGGAAGATCATGGGCTAGCCTGTTTCCAGGCCTGAATGCTTTTTGCTTCCTCTTTCCAATAGATGCAAAACAGAAACCAAACAAAATTCTCTTTTTATAATCAATTTTAAAATTGGACAAACTTACCTTTTTTCCCCCTGATTTCTTGTGGAATTGTATTTGAAAACTATTTTAAATTGCTTGAGGTCATAATCCTCTTGTCTTGATTGCTTTTCTTGTCAAGTACGCTTTAGAACAGCTGATGCTGAAGAAGTTTATAGCTGGGAGAGATTTCAGTAAGATTCAATAAGTTTAATTCTACAGTTTGTCAAAATAACCCATATCCAGGAATTTCCCCACTAGCATTTGAAAATTTTACCAAAATATGTGTGTTCTTCTGCATAGGTGATCTTTCATTTCTTGTTTCAGTTCTGCCCAAGCAAACTGCATGGAATGAGAGACCAAGCTGTCCTACAAGCTCTTGGAACTGGCATACTGTCACATGAGTCCCCTTTCTTCTGCTCTGAGGGTACCTTTCAGCCTGGAATAAATAAAACATGAAATTAAATAATTGAAACATTGTCTTTTGTAGAGAGCTGACAAAGAATGAGTGCACCTGCCAGTTACTGGGTTTTTCTCTGGAGATGTGATGGACGACTTTGAGAAAGTAAACTACAGCCTGAGCAACAAGGCTGAGTGGAATACACTCACAATCCTGTAACTATTTATTTATAGTCCTGGACAGTTATACAAATATTTGGTACTTTTATACTTTGCTTACAGTGGATTACGGAACTTAACACAGTGCATCAAACAGACACCTTCAGCTGGGTAAAGATGACACACAGAAAGAAACCTCTGGCTATAACTGGCAGAGCTTGTATGGTCAGAGGGAAGGCTGGCTTGCTTTTACAAGAATTGTTCTTTCTTTTTGCAGACGTTTATCTCAGAGGGATATGAAGGGAGTGACAGACCTAGGCAAGGAAGCAGAGGCAACAGCCTGTGACACCGCTAAAGGATGAAGCCAAATGAACCCTCATTTAGTTTGACTTTTCTTTTCCCAAAGATTGGTTGTCCTAAAAATTATAAATTACATTAATAGTCTTGAACCAACACCAATTTGTGTATGAGACTTGCATATATTTTCTTATGACCTAAAAGAGTTGAACACTCTGTATTAAGTACAAAGTACTACAAAATAAGGGAGACCTATCCAAATAATATCTAATGAAGGTTATCCATTGCATTTCAGATTAGTGTTTGTGAACCAGTTTATATTCCTGTAGTATTTTA
Source organism: Ailurus styani (assembly GCA_002007465.1). Lineage (NCBI taxonomy): Eukaryota > Metazoa > Chordata > Mammalia > Carnivora > Ailuridae > Ailurus > Ailurus styani. Next base: position 363,837 of record LNAC01001077.1, read on the forward strand.
GAATCCCTTTAAATGCTAAGCAACTCCTCACTCTCAGGAATGTCTGGAGTTTTTTTCCAATTTTCGGGTAAGAAGTGCTTCATTTTGCATGTTTCAAATAATCATTGATGGTTTATATATATATATATATATATGTATATTTATGTGTGTGTGTGTGTGTGTGTGTGTGTGTGTGTGTGTATGACATGCTCTGGATTTCACCCCGAAACTTAGGGCTACAGAGGTTTTTTGTTTTGTTTTTTCTTAAATGCCAATATCCAAAGTTTACTCAGCCATTCCATGGACATTCCAAGCACTAGGAACATTTGTGCATATATTCAATATTCCTAATCAACGTGACACTTGAATTAAGCTAATTTGTTCAGTGCAAACATGACCTTGAATTATAGAGTAATATTTTAATGTTGTGCTAAGAAACTTTACCTACTGGGAAGAATTTTAATTAGAGTATGATAAGAAAAGACAATTTGGCTCATTGACTTGTTGCTGTTCAGAAAATAATTGGTTGGCACTGTTTGGAAGTTGCATGGAGGGTTTCACATTAAAGAATCATTTGAACAAATGGATAACCAGGTATACTTTGGAGTGGGAGTAAGTGAGGTCTGAAGCTCCTAGTTCTCTTGTTCATTCATGAATGAAATTAAACAATGATGAAGGGTAAAACAACCTCTCTACTTAAAAGCTTATCTTTGGTGGGGGATCCAAGCTCTTCGTGTTTTTTTTTTTTTCCTCCTCCTTCATCCTCCTCAGGACATCCACATGCAATGAGCTATTTAAAAAGGAGACCAAATGTCTGTTATTTTCAGCCTGTCCATTCTTTCAGACACTTTTATTTAGGGCCCACCAGCTGCTTTGCAGGGTTTTGGTGCTTGAAGCACAGTAGTTTAGGCACATCCCTGTCTTCCAGAGGGATCCAGCCTATTGGAAGAGACTGGCATAAAAACGGGCATTACCATGTGTTGTCATGGCCACAGTACCAGGGAGACTAGAGTGCTGTTGTCACCTCGGCACACCTCAAGTGAAGTAGTGTATCCAAGACTATTCCAAATACCTCGTCGAGTGTGTGTTTCTTAAATATAGAAAGCTAAGCTTGTTATAGAACATAATGTAAACCTAGAAAAACACCGGAACTGCGTCATCAATGTTCCTGACTCGTAAATTCAAGCATCCCTTCTTAACACTGTTTTCAGTTCTCACATACATTTTGACTTCTGGTCTAGGGGAAGAAAGGAGAAAACTCTCCAGAGGGCCTTACTCACAACACTGTGAAACTTGTTCTTCCGTGTTCTTGTTAGTGAGATAGCTTTACATCTGTCTGTGAGAATGTTGGATGGATATCTAGTTCCCACACTACGTTGTAAATTCTATCAGGGCAGAGACACAATCTCTTTCTCTTTTGTATCCAGTGTGCTTTGAAAAATGCTTGTCTCACAGTATTTATTTATTAATTGTTGGATGGGTGGGTGAAACATGGGTACTAAGTACAACTCTGGTGCAGAAATGATAGTATCTGGATTAGGGAAATAACATTGGAACAGAAAACAAACTGGATCGATTTAAGCACTGGGAAAGTAATGCAGGCTGTTATTGATTAGACACATTGACAAGGACCACATCCAGATATCCTGTCTGAGTAATTGGTAGGATGGTAGTGCCCTTCCTTGAGACAGATAAATTATGTCCCAGTGCATTAAAAGGACTTAACAGATATAATAGAAAAAAAACAACTGTCAGTAACCAGTGAGAAATAAAAGGCACTAAAATGGGGGGATCAGATATGTTCTGAACTGTCTTAGACACTTAATCTGTTTGCAATCCTTTTCTAGGGCTGCCATAACAAATTACCACAAACTTAGTAATTCTTTTTATAGTTATATGTATCAATTGTTTTAAATAACTTTACATGCCAGGTGTTACTATTCAATTCACTTTGTAGATAAAGAACTTGAGGCATATAGGGGTTAAATAAATTGTCCAAGGTCTCAGCTTGTAAACAGTTGACAAAGGTTTGGAATCCAGCCACTCTGCACTCTTAACTACTAAAGAATAATACTTCTCATTAAGTTAAAGCAAATGAAAAAACAGTAAGGTTATAGAAAATTTCAATTACAGTCAATCAATAGCTTGATCCAATCAATGGGTATACACTAACTTTGTACTCTAAAAAATATATTCCTTTCAATTATACATGGTTCATTTCTGAATATTTATCAGGTTTTAGGGTACAAAATGAAACTTAATGAAAACCAAAAATCAGAACTTTACAGACCATGTTTTATGACCATATTATAATTACATTAGAAGTCAATTTTTATGGCTGAGTAATATCTCATTGTGTATATATACATCTTATCTGTGCCATTTACAACAACATACATGGACTTACGGGGTACTATGCTAAGAGAAGTAAGTCAGAGAAAGACAAGTATTATATATGTGAAATCTATTTAAAAAAATCAAATGAACACACAAAATAGTAACAAAAGACTCATAAAAATAGAAAACTAGTAGTTGCCAGAGGGGAGGGAAATGGGGTGGTAGGCAAAAATAGATGAAGGTGATCAAGAAGTATGAATGTCCAATTATAAAAGAAATTATAGGGATAAAAAGTACAGCATAGGGAATAGAGTCAATAATAGTCTAATAACTGTGTGGTTACAGATGGTAACTATATTTGTATACATTATGAGATGCTGGTTATGATAATCGCTGAATCACTATTGTTGTACTCCAGAAATTAATATAGTATTATATGTCAAGGATACTTTAATGCAACAACAAAAAAACAGAAAAAGTCATCAATTAAAAATTATCCCCCAATAAATACCTTTTTCAAAAATATATATTGCTAAATAATGTGTGGACCAAAGAAGGACTCATGATACAATTTACAAAATATTTAGGTCATAATGAAAATACTATCAAAATGTATACGATTGCATATACTATATGTAAAACCTATTATATATATTACACATCAAAATGAATTGCAGCAAAGCATTCCAAGAGAATCAATAAAGCTTTCATATAAAAGAAAAACCAAATATTAAAACGCTAAGCATCCAAATCAATAAGCTAGAAAAGATCTAAAGAATTAATGACAAAAGAAACAGTAGAGCATATCAACAAATCCAAAAGCTATTTTTTTAGAGACCAATAAAATGCTTAAAACTGCTAAGATTTATCATGAACAAAGNAAAACTGTTAAGATTTATCATGAACAAAGGGAAAGACTGTTAGATATTTCTAGAAATCATTAGAAATGGCATGAATATTTTAGGGCAATAATCTGGAAATTTGGATGTAATGGGCAATGTCATAGAAAATGCTAAGATCAAATAGATTTAATGAAAAAGAAAACTAGGCCTCTGCTAATTTTTTTTTAAAGATTTTTATTTATTCATTTGACACAGAGAGAGAGATTACAAGTAGGCNCGATTTAATGAAAAAGAAAACTAGGCCTCTGCTAATTTTTTTTAAAGATTTTTATTTATTCATTTGACACAGAGAGAGAGATTACAAGTAGGCAGAGAGGCAGGCAGAGAGAGAGGAGAGAGGAGGAAGCAGGCTCCCTGCTGAGCAGAGAGCCCNACCTGAGCCGAAGGCAGTAGCTTTGACCCACTGAGCCACCCAGGCACCTTAGGCCTCTGCTAATTAACACAAATGACTAAATTGTTAAAATTTTCCAACTACCTTCCTTTCAAAATGCACCAGATTTGGATGGGTTTTAGGTGAGTTTTCCTGAAGATGCAATCTCAAACCATATACTTTTTCTCAACAGTATAAAAGAAACACTCCTAACTTATTTATTAAGCATTACAGTCATTAATATTTTGATTTCCTTCCTTCTGGGAACATGGGGGATGGCATTTCCACAAGAGGCTTGGCCATGTGACTTATTTTGGCCAATGGCCAATGTGTGAAATTAACATGTTTCTCTTTCAGGTGAAACCTTTTAAGAGGAAAACAATGTAATTCATTAAGTTTCCTTCCTCTACTGAAGTGTTCATTGATCACTGGTGGAGATAAGAGTTCCCGCCAGTTTGAGTTCTGGTGTGACTTAGGAGGACTGCCCCTTCTGAGATAGTTGTGCATGTTGTAGGAGAAAAAAGTTGCATTTAACTATTGATTTTTTTTCAGCATAAACTAGACTATTCTTGGTCTTACCTTGATATTAAGATCAAACAAGGGCATCATAAATAACAAAAATAAAGCCTACAGACCAACTGTAGGCTAGATAAGAGAACTGCTGAAGAATTACCAAAGTAAATTTAGTAATGTTAATGAAAGAATCTTGACCATATATTGTTTTCTGAAAATCCAAAGATAAGTTAAAATTATAAAATTGATGTGATTAGTTTCATTAACATATCGAATTATGTAAAATAAAATAGATGGAAAAAAACTGATAAAATCCCAAATCCATTTATGATTAAAAGTTTTAGTGAAGTCAAAACTGTATGAAACTTTAACTTGATAGAATGTATGTTTCAAAATATAGACATGTATAATTATAAAATGACAGAATGGGTTCCTTTAAATCAGAAACCCATTAAGGACAGTTGCTCTTACTGATTCAAATTAATGATACTGAAAGTCATAGCCATCTCTGAGAGAGAAGAAAAAGGAAAAAAATGTAGAAATTAGAAAAAGCAAAGAGGTTGCTATTATTGATGATGTAAAATATCCAATAAAACCTAAGAAAAAATATTAGAACTAAAAAGAGTTTAGTAAGGTTGATAAACACAATTATATGAAATTATAATTGAACACTTGAACAATGCAGGTTTGAACTGGATTGGTCCACATATATATGAATTCTTTTTATAAATACAAAATAGTACTATAAATGTATTTTCTCTTTGTTATTAATGACACTTTTTCTCTAGCTTAATTATTGTAAAAAGATATATAAAACACACATGTTAATTGACTGTTTATGTTATTGGTAGGGCTTCTAGTCCATAGTAGGCTATTAGTAGTCAAATTTGGGGGAAGTCAAAAGTTATATGCAGATTTTTGACTTTGGGGGAACTGGCAATACCCATGTTGTTCAAGAGTCAACTGTAGTTGGACTCTTAAGCACATGAGAAGAAATAATTCAAAAATTTTATTTACAAAATACTATTTACAAAATAACCAAAAAATATGCAGGGTCTTTGTGAAGAAAGCATAGAACCACTGAAATAGATAGAAATAAATGACATTAAATTTATTTTTTTTTTAAGATTTTATTTATTTATTTGACACAGAGAGAGAGATCACAAGTAGGCAGAGAGGCAGGCAGAGAGACAGGGAGAGGAGGAAGCAGGCTCCCCCCTGAGCAGAGAGCCGGATGCGGGCCCTGATCCCAGGACGCTGAGATCATGACCTGAGCCGAAAGCAGAGGCTTCAACCCACTGAGCCACCCAGGCGCCCTAAATGACATTAAATTTAAAAATAGATCATATTCATGGATGGAGAAAATATTTCAAGTGATTGTCCCGAAAATTAAATTGGAACATTAAGTGAAATTCCAATGAAAGTATACAAAGGGATTAATTTCTTTGGAACTAAGTAAACATAAGAATGAACAGATCCAGACAAATGTGACAAGTCTTGCTAACCTAATTTAGTAAGACAGTGTGACTTTGATGGAAAATAGAGGATTTTATCAGAAATATAGCACAGAAACAGATCCACCATATATGAAAACTTACATTATAACAAAGGTTGTATAAAAAGCTGTAAAAAGGGAATAGATTATTTGACAAGTGGGCCTGAAAAAGAAGAAAACCAACTGGAAATAAATAAAATTAGATCTCTCCTTCTTGCCCCATATACAAATGACTTCCAAGTGGACTAAGACATAACTGTGATAAGCCAAACCTGAGTACATAACATAGAAGACACTGTAAATACAAGAAAAAATTTTTTATAAACAACATTTAAAAAAATTTGTATTAAAACTTAAATCTTTTATGTGGCCAAGACCTCTAAACAAAGTGGAAGATAAATCACAAGCTTGGAGAAGATATTTATACATAGCCAAAAATTAGTATTTAGAATGTATGTGTAATAACGAGGAGTGACACTTTTATAAACCACCAAAAGAAAATTGGAAAAAGGGATTGAAAATTCCTGAAAGAGGAAAAAACCAATGACTGATAAATGCACAGAAAAAAATAAAATTCATTAAATATTAGGGAACAACAACACAAAGGTATACTATGTTACTCCAACAGATTGGCAAATACTAAAATGTTGAAAATACCAAGTGTTGGCCAAGAGATGAGGAATGGGAGCTCTCATCCTTTACTGGTGGGAGTATAAATATGTATAACCACCTTGGATTTAACAAGAACTAGAAATTCACAATAATGCATACCCTTCAATGAAGTGATTCTTCTGTGACTGTATTGTAGATTAGAAGTATTTACACATGTATACATGGAGACCTGTATAAGAATATTTATTGCAACATCATTGTAAAAATGAAATAGTGGAAGCAATTTAAGTATGCATGAACAGAAAAACCTAAACACATCTCCAAAGGCAAGGGAAACAAAAGCAAAAATGAACTTTTGGGACTTCATCAAGATAAAAAATCTTATGCACAGTAAAGGAAACAGTCAACAAAACAAAGAAGTGACCCACAGAATGGGAGAAGGTATTCACAAATGATGCTACAGATAAAGGGCTGATATCCAAGATCCATAAAGAACTTCTCAAACTCAACATCCAAAACACAGATAATCAAGTCAAAAAAATGGGCAGAAGAAATGAACACTTTATTACACAGAAAAAAATGGAGGACATTAGGAGAAGAAAAGGAAAAGTGAAGGGGAGGAAATCGGAGGGGGAGACGAAATATGAGAGACTGTGAACTCCGAGAAACAAACTGAGCATTTTATTTTATTATTTTTTAAAGATTTTATTTATTTATTTGACATAGAGAGATTACAAGTAGGCAGAGAGACAGGGAGAGGAGGAAGCAGGCTCCCTGTTGAGCAGAGAGCCCGATGCAGGCCTCGATCCCAGAACGCTGAGATCATGACCTGAGCCGAAAGCAGAGGCTTTAACCCACTGAGCCACCCGGGCGCCCCAAACTGAGGATTTTAGATGGGAGGGGGACAGGGGAGGGGTGAGCCTAGTGGTAGGTATTAAGGAGGGCATGTATTGCATGGAACACTGGGTGTTATACATAAGCAAGGATTCTTGGAACACTACCTCAAAAACTAATGATGTATGGTGACTAACATAACACAATTTAAAAAAGGAAAAATGTAAACATGAAAGTATGCATAAAATGTAATATTAAAAATTAAAATGAATATACCAGAGTTACATGTATTAATATAGAAAAATTTCTTTCAAAGTTCCAATGTTCAGTGAAGAAAAATTTGGAGAATGGTATGATTATGTGCAAAACTCATTCAATATTCTCCATTAAGTATGTTTCCATATTGAGTGTGTATAAACATGCCTGGCAATAATAAAAACCAAAATCAGGATACATTCTGGGATAGGCAGGAAAGAATAAATTTAGAGGGACCTTAACCAAATTTGATATGTTTTAATAAAAATTTCTTAAGCAAATACATCAACCTGTTGTTTTGACAATTAACCATGTGTAACACGTACTTTTTTGGTAGATTTTTTTTACCTTTAAAATATTTATTGATATGTTTCACAATAAAACATTTTAAGTTTAAAAAGATACCCTAAGTTTTTTTAAGTGAATGTAATAAAGAATAATACAGGTTTGAAATGTCAATGGGATTTTAACAGGTTGAATGGGGGGAAGAATTTCAAATGACAGCTTGAACAAGGGCAAAGCCACAGAGATGGTGACAGGTAGGGTACCAGGAGAAGTCAGGGAAAAACCACATGTCCTAAGAGGGACAGAATGGTACAGTGATGAAGAACAGGCCTTCAGAGTCAGGAAGATGACTAGGTTCTAAGCCGAGCTCTAGTGTCCCTGCCATGGGTCTGTTTGAAAATTTAATCAGAAGTACAGGAAAGGTTGGAGCACAAGATTTGCCCCTAATACTTCCTCCACAGTGGCTGCCCTTATTGCCATGGTCATGGGAAAGTAGAGAGGGTATGGAGGACAAGGGAAAGACAGCTTGGCACTAGAGTCTCACACACCTAAGAAGTCTTCATTTTATTCTCAAGATAGTGAAAAACTGTCAGTGATATTTTATAAGAAAGTAAGTTTAAAGTTTGGAGGAGGAGGTTCCTAAATTCACCTCATCCCATGGATACACCAAGGTGGGTACTGCAACTATGAAAAAAGACCTGAGGATACAAAATAGATCTTCCACACCTAGTCATTAAGAAAAGGATACACTGAAAATGGTAGGAGGCACAGGGACATTGTCAGGAACAAAACCACCAGTACAACTAACCACTAATGGAAGGGACATCACAGGCACAGTGAAGCAAGAGGATCAGACTCAACACCAGCTACCTGTGGTTTTGGGGCCCCGCACTGGGAAAACAAGTGCCCATAATATCTAGCTTTGACAATCAGTGATGCTTAACTCCAGGAGAGCTGGAGGGCCATAGAAAACCAAGTCTCCATCCTTTAAGGGCCAATTTGCTAAATAACTCAGTCTCAGATTCAGCACCAAAGCAGCAATTTGAAAAGCTCCTGGGGTAAAAGTAAAAGAGATTTCCTGATTAATTTTAGGACATGTGTCTACGGGGCAGAGAGCTATAGGAGGTTTCTCCAGGAATGAAAGTGTTGGCAGACACAATTTTCCTTCCTCTCTCTGAGCCTAGATCGTTATATGCTTGTCAGAGCCACTGTTCCCTGCAGACCTGCCTCATCTAATCTGCTTGCTGCAGCAAGCACCTGCAGCAAGCAGTTCCTGCCTTGCCACCCTGGCAGGCAACCCCAGTTGAAACCAGCAGCCCTCCAAAGTGACTCCAACCCTATGTGTAGGGGGAAGACAACCCCCCACATCACCACATCCTCAGTTCCTGCAGCTAGGCCTCTTAACTGCCTGTGCAGACAGCAAGCCAGCCCTTCAGTGAGCCTGCAGCTGTCACAGAGGCTAAAGGCAGATAACCAGGCTGAGCGTTGACCCCACCTACCAGCGAGTTCCAGGATAGCTGCACAGGGTCTCCTGCAGCACAGGGAGAAAACCCTGCCCAATGTGCTCACAGTGGGCAAAGAGGGTCATTGCAGCTAGCTGAGCTGAGGACCAGCCCCACCCACCTGCATGCCCATAGCAAGCACGGATCAACCATAGTGGGAAGGTACACACAACCCACACAGAGGATATAACTAGTGATCAGGAATTATTGCACTACAGGGTGTGACAGGACTTCTACTACACAAGACCACTACTTTTAAGACCGGGCAATTAGCTGACCTACTTAATGCATAGAAACAAATATAGAGAGTGATACAAAATGAAGAGACAGAGGAAGAGGTCCCAAATAAGGGAAAAGACAAAAATCACAGAAAAAGAGATAAACAAAACAGATGTAAGCAATGTGCCTGATAAAGAGTTTAAAACAGTGGCCATAAAAATACTCATCAAACTTTAGGAGTGAATGAATACAGTGAGAACTTCCACAGAGAGAATATATAAAAAAGAACCAATCAGAGCTGAGGAATACAATAAGTGAAATGAAAAATATACTAGATGGAATCAACAGATTAGAAGATACAGAAGAATGGATCAGTGATCTGGAATAGTGTAATAGTAAGCAACCAAGCTGAAGAGCAAAAAGAAAACAATAATAAAAAATGAGAATAGGCTAAGGGATGTCAGTGACAACATCAAGCTTAATAACATAGGGGCATCCCAGAAGGAGAAAAGCCAGACAAGAGGGCAGGAAACATGTTTGAATATATAACAGCTGAAAATTGCCCTAATCTGGGGAAGGAAACAGATATCGATGGCCAGAAAGACAGAAAGTTCCAATCGAGATGAACCCAAGGAGATCCATTTGACGACACATATTAAAGTGGCAAAAACTAAAGATAAAGAGGGAATTTTAAAAGCTGTAAGAGAAAAGAAAACAATGACATACAAGGGCAACTCTTTAATGCTATTAGCTGTTTTCTTCAGCAGAAACTGCAGGCCAGAGGGGAATGGCATAATATATTCAAAGTGCTCAAAGGGGAATGAACACAAAAACCCAAAAACCAGAAGCAACAAAAACACCACAAACAAGCCCAAAAAATCACAACCAAGAATACTTTAGCTGGCAAGGTTATGATTCAGACTTGAAGGACAGGTAAGAGTTTCCCAGATGAACATATGTTAAAGGAATTTATCACCAATAAATCAGCCTTATCAGAAATGGTAAGGGAAATTCTTTAGCTAAAAAGAAAAGACCATAACCTGAAGAAAATTATGAAAGGAAAATATTTTACTGGTAAAAACAAATATGTAATAAATCTACAGATCGATCATTTATAAAGCCAGCATGGTGGTTAAAACACAAAAGTAGTAAAAATCGATTATATCTACAGAAATGAGTCAAGAGTACACAAAATAAAAAGAGGTTAAAATATGACATCACATATTTAAAATGTGGGGGGAGGAGTAAAAATTTAGTGCTTCTAGAATGTGCTCAAATTTAAGTAACCATCAACTTAAGAATAGACTGCTACATACATAGAATGTTATATATGAACCATATAGCCAAAAATCTAAAACCTACAATAGATACACAAAATATAAAGAGAAAGGAATTCAAGCATAACACAAAGTTATCAAACCATGGGTGATGAGAACTAAAGAACAGAGAACAATAAAACAACCAGAAAACAATGAACAAAATGGCAAAAAATACATACCATTAAATAATTACTTTAAATGTAATGGACTAAATGCTTGAATCAAAAGACATAGGATAATCAGATGTATTGAAAAAGAAAGACCCATCTAAATGCTGCCCACAGGAGACTTACAAACTCAAAGTAACAGGAGGAAGAAGATATTCCATGCAAGTAAAAGTGGGGGGAAAAAAAGATCTGGGGTAACAATACTTAGACAAGATAGACTTTGAAACAAAGACTGTAATAAGAAACAAATAAAGGATTACATAATGATAAAGGATCAATTCAACAAAAGGATATAGTAATTTTAAATATCTGTGAATCCAAGAGAGGTATACTTAAATATACAAAAGAACTATTAACAGACATAAAGGGAGAAACTGACAGCAAAACAACATCGGGGGACTTTAACATCCCACTTATATCATCCAGACAGAATCAACAATAAATTGTGGCTTTGAATGACACATTAGACTAGATGGACTTAACAGATATATATGGAATATTCGATCCAAAAAATAGCAGAATACCCATTCTTTTCAACAGCACATGGATCATTTTTCAGAACAGATGACATATTAGGTCACAAAGCAAGTCTCAATAAATTTAAGACTGAAATGATATGAAACATGGTTTTTGACCACAATAGTATGAAACTAGAAATCAATTACAAGAAAAAAACAGAAAAACACAAACACATGGAGGCTAAACAACATGCTACTAAACAACCAATGAGTTAATTAAAAAAATCAAAGAGGAAGTAAAAACAATACATGGAGACAAATGAAAATGGGAGCACAATGGTCCCAAATCTTTGGGATGCAGCTAACACAGTTTTAAGAGGGAAGTTTATAGCAATATAGGCATACCTCAAGAAACAAGAAAAATCTCAAACAATCTAACCTTACACCTAACAGAACTAGAAAAAGAAATAAAGCCCCAAATTAGAAGGAAATAATGAAGATGAGAGCAAAAAAGTTGAGACTAAAAACAAAACAACCCCCCCCAAAAAAAACCAATAGAAAAGATCAGTGAAATCAAGAGCTGGTTCTTTGAAAAGATCAACAAAATTGATAAACTGTTAGCCAGAGTCACCAAGAAAAAGGAAAGGGACTCAATATCAGAAACGAAAGGGAACTAACAACTGACACCACAGAAATACAAAGAAATATAGTAGATTGCTGCAAAAAAAAACTTACGCAGTAAACTGAACAACCTATAAGAAAAGGATCAATTCCTAGAAGTATTATTTTCAAAACTGAATCAGGAAGAAATAAATAACAAATTTGAGCAGATATTACTAGTAACACAATTGAATCAAGAATTTAAAAACTCTCAACAAAAAGAAGTCCACAACCTGATGGTTTCACTAGTGAATTCTACCAAACAACTAAAGAGCTAATATCTATTCTTCTCAAACTATTCTGAAAAATAGAAGAGGAAAGAAAATGTCCGAGTTTATTCTATGAGGCCAGCATTACCCTGATACCAATATCAGACAAACACTGCTAAAAAAGGACTATAGACCAATGTTCCTGATGAACACAGATGCAAACACCCTCAACAAAATATTATCAAAAAAAATTCAATAATATATTAAAAGGATTATTCATCATGATCAATTGGGATTCATTTCAGGGGTGCAAAAATGTTTCAATATTCACAAATCTATCAGTGTGATACATCACATTAATGAGAGAAAGGATAAAAACAATATGATCATCTCAATAGATGCAGGAAAAAAATCATTTGACAAAATACAACATCCATTTATGATAGAAACTCTCCACAAAGTAGATTTAGAAGGAAAATACTTGAACACAATAAAGGCCATATATGACAAACCCACAGCTAACATCATACTCAATGGTGAAAAATGGAAAGCTTCCCCTCTAAGATCAGGAACAAAACAAGGATGTCCAATCTATCCATTTTTATTCAATATAATACTGGAAATCCTAGCCACAGCATTAAGACAAGCAAAAAAAGAAAGACATTCAAATTGGTTAGGAAGATGTCAAACTGTCGCTATTTGCAGATGTGATGATACTATATAAAGAAAATCCTAAAGACATCACCAAAAAACTATTAGAACTAATAAACAAATTTAAAGTTGCAGGACACAAATTCAATACCCAAAAATCTGTTGCATTCCTTTACACTAATAATGAAGCTGCAAAAAGAAAAATTAAGAAAACAGTCCCATTTGCCATTTCACCAAAATGAATAAAATACTTACAAATAAATTTAACCCAGGAGTTGAAAAACCTGTATTATTAAAACTATAAGACTGATGAAAGAAATTGAAGACAACAGAAACCTATGGAAAGGTATTCCATGTTCATGGATTGGAAGAACTTACATTGTTAAAATGTCCTTACTACCAAAAGCAATCTACAGAGTCAATGCAATCCCTATCAAAATACCAATAGTGTTTTTCACAGAAAGAGAACAAATAATCTTAAAATTTGTATGGAACACAAAAGACCCTGAATACCCAAACCAATCTTGAGAAGGATGAACAAAGCTGGAAGTATCACAATCCCAGATTTCAAGATACACTACAAAAGTACAGTAATCAAAATGGTATGGTCCCATCATAAAAATAGACCCATAGATCAATGGAACAGGATAGAGAATTCAGAAATAAATCTACACCTATATGGTCAATTAATCAATGATGAAGGAGGCTGGAATATACAATGTGAGAAGTGTAGTCACTTCAATATGTGGTGTTAGGAAAACCAGACAGCTACATTGAAATAATGAAACCGGACCATTTTCTTACACCATACACAAAAATAAACCCAAAATGGATAACAGCCTAAATATGAGACCTGAAACTATAGAACACCCAGAAGAAAATATAGGCAGTAATCTCCTGGACATTAGCCTTGGAACATATTTTTGGACATGTCTCTTCAGGTGAGGGAAACAAAGCCAAAATAAACTATTGGAACTACAACAAAGTTAAAAGCTTTTGTAAAAAAAAAAAAAAAAAAAGCTTTTGTACAGTGAAGGAAGGGATCAACAAAACAAAAAGGCAACCTACTGAAAGGGAGAAGATATTTGCAAATGACATATCTGATAAGAATTAATATCCAAAATGCATTAAAAAAACTTATAAAACTTAACATCCCGAAAACAATCTGATTTAAAAATAGGCAGAGGATCTGAATAAACATTTTTCCGGGTGGGGTGGGTAAAAACTGGCTAACAGACACATGTAAAGATGCTTAACGATGTGGAGGGAGCGGCAAGATGGCGGAGGAGTAGGAGACCGATTATCATCAGGTCCCAGGAATTCACCCAGAGAGCTATCAAACTATTCTGAACACCTAGAAATTCCACCAGAGATCGAAGAGAAGAGGAGCAGCAATTCTAGGAACAGAAAATAGACCGCCTTCTGGAAGGTAGGACGTGCGGAGAAGTGAATCTGCGGCGCCGGGAAGATAGACCCGGGGGGAGGGGCCGGCTGACAGCAAGGGAGCGAGCAGTGGAGCACAGACTCGGAGCTGTTAGAAGTCGGCTCCACTGAGGGACGTCGCCCCAGAGACCAAGCGGGGGGTGAAGCCCCTGCAGGGACAGTGTGGTCTCAGGACCCACGGGGACACAAAAAGACCAGGGGTGTCTGAGCGCGACCGAGCTCCCAGGTCTCAGAGAGAAGCCGGCGGGAGAGACGGAGCTGAGCTGAGGTGTCTCTCAGCTCGGGGTTACCTTGGGCTGGGATCTGAAGCTCAGCCGGGCCACTGATCTGTGAGCGGGGACCCCACGGGCGGCAGACCCGGAGAGACTCACCTTCCTCCTCCGGGAGCAGCAGTGCGGGAGCGGCTGCAGGATCTGCCGGGTTTCGGAGATTCAAACGGGGCCGCGCCAGAGACAGAGACACTCGGTCACAGGCGGGGTGAGCTCGGAGCGCGGCCGGAGACCAGGAGACGGGAGGGACTGCTTTTCTCTGAGGCGGGCTGAGGGCTGAGGCCCCAGGCTCTCGGCTCCTCCGGGTCGGAGACTGGGAGCCGCCATTTTCAGTCCCGTCCTCCAACGAGGTACGGAAAGCGTTCAGGGAACAAAAGCTCCTGAGAGCGAACCCGAGCTGATTACTTAGCCTGGCCCCTGGCGAGGGCGGTGGGAATCCGCCTCGGGCAGAGACACTTGAGAATCATAGCAACAGGCCCCTCCCCCAGAAGACCAAGAGAAACAAACAAACAAACCATCCAGTCAAAGTCAAGTTCAAGACGGCTAAGCATTGCGGAACCCCAGAACTACGGAAAAGCAACGGAGACAATTCATGGCTTTTTCCCCATGATTCTTCAGTCGTTCAAAGTTAAATTCATTGAATTTTTTTTTCTTTGAAATTTTTTCATACTTTTTTCTTTTAAAATTTTTCCCTTTTCCTATTTTAACGTTCCTAACTCTTATATCGTATCAACACTTTTTATTCTTTTTTAAAATTTTCATTGTTATAATCATATTTTATCACTTCATTGCTTTGAACCTTATTTTTTTGGATACTTATAGGGTCTGTTCAATTCACCAATCTAATAGATATAGAT
>LNAC01001078.1:0-42709 GCA_002007465.1 Ailurus styani
GATGGTACTGGCAGAGGGGCAGACATATAGATGGTATTGGCAGAGGGGCAGACATATAGATAGATGAAATGGAACAGAGAACCGAAAGAAAGAAGGAAAGAAAGAAAGAAAAGAAAAAAAAAACCCACCCAAATACACCTGATTTTTGGTGAAAGTGCAAAAGCAATCCAGTGCAGGGGTGATAGCATTTTTAACACAGGGTTCTGGAGCAAGTGAACATCTGTAGGCAAAAAATTGAACATCAACCTCAACCTCATCCCTTACACAAAAATTAACTCAAAATGGACCATGGAGTTAAATGTAACAATCAAACTATTCACGTTTTGGGGAAAAAAGTAGGAGAAAATCTGTAGAATGTAAAGCTAGGCAAAATGTTCTTTCTCAGATTTGATACTGAAAGCATGACCCATGAAAAGAAATATAGACAAATCAGACCTTATCAAAAATACAATCTTTTGCTCTGTGGAAAGGCCTTGTGAATAAGATGAAAAAACAACTTACAGACTGGGAGTAAGTATGTGCAACCTCTTATCTGATAAAGGACTAGTATCTAGAATATATAAAGAATCTCCACTCATTGGTAGGAAGACAAAATACTATTCAAGTAGAAAACGGGCAAAAGATGTGAAAAGACTTACTGTCAAGATTCTACAGGTGGTAAATAAGCACCTACAAAGATGTTCAATATCAATAACCATTAGAGAATGCAAATTAAACCCACCATGTGATGCTCCTACCTACCTAACAGAATAGCTAACATAGAAAACGGTCACAATGGCAAAAACAGGTGAGGATGTTGAGATGTTGCTGGAGGCAATGTAAAATGGTACAGTCTGTAAGACTGCTGGGTAGTTTCTTCTAAGAATAAGCATGCAAGTATCACAGGACAGAGCAACTGCACTCCAGCGGCATCTATCCCGAAAAAAATGAAAATGTATGTCCACACAAAAGACCTGTAGCAAGACTCATCAGAAAAAAACCCAAAACGTGGCAGTATCGATTTCCTGGTTTTAATATTATACAACGAGGATATAAGTTGTAACCACCGGGGTCCTCTCTACCATGTTTGCAATTTCCCCCAAATCCGTCATTACTTCAAAATAAGCAGCGAACTGCTATTCAAAACAGATGTCAATGTCCACATCCAAGGGGACACTGATTCTTCTGGCTTCTGGGACACATACTAAGGAACATTCTTTTTTAAAGCAACATACAGAAGTTTGTACAGACCTTTTTATTCTTTAAAAAACAATTCCCACCCAAATCTTTCTTGAGTGTTCTAGGGGCCAAGCCCGAGGCCTTGGCTGTGACCTCACTCAAATACTAAGGTCTGGGGACAAAATGGCATATAATGTACAATGCACCCAAAGAAAACTGGAAAAAAGAGACCCCATTTACTGCAGAGGCCATCACTAACTCCCTGGCCCGGCATCTGGAGCCTGTGTGGGGGACGGAGGCCGGGATCTTATTTCAGGGCTGGCAACACAAAACCTATCGACATCAAACAAGCTGCCCATTCAGCTCTAAAGAAAAAGGGGGGAAAAATGCCGCTTTTGCTTTTAAAGACTCCACTCCACAGATTTCTCGTCCTGCCCCTTTGTGGCTCCCAGCAGCCAACGTAAAGGGGACAAGTGGGGGTAATGGCCAGAGCTTCCAGAACAAAGGCTTGATTCTCTGGTCTGCAGTAGCAGCCTACTGGCCCAGCACCACATCAGTGCCCTTGGGTGCTGGCTGGACCCAAGGCTGGGGAGCACAGCCAACGGAGGGGGCGCTGGCAGGAGGTCCCTGCCTGGAACTTGCCTTTGTTTGGTCCAAGTTAGGAGTGTCCCACCCCCAGCCTACCAGCCTCGGGCCGTGGTCTCGGCTCCTCCTCCGCTCTAGATGAACCCGGGCCTGGGAAACAGCGCTTGGGCAGACCTTTCTGTCCACAGCAGGGGTCCACCACCTTTCCACCCCTGAGGCCTGCCTGGGCTCCTCGTTCCCTGGCAAGGCCCACGAGCACCTGTCCGGGAAGCCTGTGCCCCTCGCATAAAAGGAAACCAACCCCCAGCATTCGTTCTCACCCAAGCACAGTCCAGGGCTTGAGATGTACCCGGAGCCACCTGCCACGCACACTTCGGATTTCAGCCCCACAGATCCACGTACACTCAACGTCCCACCTCAAACATGTCCATGTTTGGCTTCCATACAGAGAGAAAACACGCCCCATCCCCAAATACACGGCTGCCCCAGGGAGATGTGTGTGCTTTGTGACTTGGCAGCCTGTGCCCATGGGGATTGGGGGCAGTCTCTCTTTCCCTTCAGGCTCTAAGCACACACCTGGGAGCCCCGTGCCGCCCACACGCAGAGCCCCGGGGGGCACAGTAGTACCTCTGCGTTGTGGCTGCCTCGCCCCTGCCCCTGTTAGCCACGCCTCTAGTGCCTGACTGCTCACTTCCCAGGTCGGTGGGCTCTGCCAGCTCCCTCATGTCCCCCTCCAAGTGGCAGCTGCAGGCATGACTGAGGAAGGAAACCAGGAGCCATGTTGAAAGCAATTGGCAAGGAAGGAAGGGGAGCGTGAGGATATTACTGGAGCACCCCTGAAGGCCTGAAATCTTCTTTCCGAGCACAAAGAAGGGGCACCCAGGTGGCTCAGTCGGTGAAGTGTCTGCCCTCAGCTCAGCTCATGGTCCCAGGGTCCTGAGATCGAGTCCCGTGAGCAGGGAGCCTGCTTCTTCCTTTCCCTCTGCTTGCATGCTCTCTCTCTCTCTCTCTCTCTCTCTCTCTCTCTCTCTCTCTCTCTCTCTCCCTCCCAAGTAAATAAATAAAATCTTAAAAAAAAAAATAAAAGCACAACGGAGTTCTGCCCTTGCTCCCCAGCCCCTACCAACTCAGCCAGGAACAGCCTTGGGCTTTGGACCAGCAGGTCCAAACAGCATGCTGCGCTGTGAAGTCGAGTTGGGTGCCTACTTCTCAGGTGCACTGACAGACCTGAGTGTGTCCCCCATCCTAACTGCTTCTTGCTCTGTGTCCCCTGGATGGGGCGAGGGTGAGGAGACAGGCTCAGCCATTCCCAAGGAGACCCCTGAGGCCACGGTGTCCCACCCCGAGGCGCCAGGTTGTTGGGCAGATTTTTGGTCAGGATAGAAGACGTTCAATAGGAGAGCCCCCATTTTTTCAAGGGTGAAATTTAGCTCCCAAAGCAGAGCAAAAGCCAAAAGATCTCCAGGTTTCAAATGGGCTTGTGGATGAACACATCTGCAACATTGATAGATAAATAATTCAAATGTTTCCAAACATGCACACTAGTGCTATAGGTTGAATTGTGTCTCCTTCCTGTATCTCACAAAGTGGCTTTATTTGCAAACAGGGTCATTGCAGGTGTCCGGAGTTAAGATGAGGTCATCGTGGAGTAGGGTGGGCCCTACTCATGACCGGTATGACTGGTGTCCTTATAGAAAGGGGGCATTTGGACCCAGAGGCGTGTGATGCTGCCACGAGCCAAGGGACCACCAAGCTGTAGAAGGGCAGCAACAGGTCCTCTCGTGGCCCCTTCTGAGGGAGTACAGCCCTCCTGACGCCTTGACCTCAGACTTCCACCTTCTAGGGCTGTGAGAAAACAGACGTGTGTGGTTTAAGGAACACTGTCTGGAATTTTGTTACTGCAGCCCCAACAAACACATACACCGGGGACACAAACGTAAGGGAAGGCGCAAGTGCCGGCAAGGACTGGCCTGTGTCCACAGCGCCGCACGCTCCCTGATTACTCGGAGCTCGCTGTTCTGCGGTGAGAGGTGATCTCTCATTAGGACGACTACGAGCTGGAGCGTTCACAGCCCAAGGCAGTCTTCGGCTCTAGGCACTTAGAGAACACCCGTATCTGCACTCTGTGTCTCTGCCCGCCCCACAAAGGCCATCCCTACCTTTCAGATTTCCAGGCCGGACGGTGGGAAGACGTGTGGGGCTGCTGATAGGTACAGAGTACACACGACGATCAGACCCAGCAGCTCACTGCCATTTGTCGTGGCCACTGTGGCTGCTGATCATAGCAGTTCACCCTGCTCTAAAAGGTACTGGCTAAACTGTTCATAATTACTATCTGCCACTCACGATCTTGGTGTTAAGCGAGGCGTGAGTCAAGTAGGATGCCCTGGTTCCAGTAGGATTCAGACCCAGGAGAAGCAGGTAAACCCAGGCTGGAGACAGGCAGGTCAAGGATTAGAGTCCAGGCTTCTAAATAACAGTACAGCCCAATGACAGGCCCTGAAGTGGGAAGGCTGGCTTCTCAGTCATGAGCTCTGGGGCTCTGGAAAAGCTGCTTAACCTTAAAGACTCAGTATCCTCACGTGTAAGACACAAAGTTCTATACAGAAATATAACAGCCACGAGTGGGTGCCCACCATAAGCTAGGCATCTGGCTTGGCAATTTACACAGCATTTCCACGGGCTCTCTCCAAGCTTCCTACACGGTACACATGAAGAGCTCCCCTTGGGTCCCCGTCACGCATGGCGGGAAGTACTTGCCTAACGTTTGGCTCCCCTGTGGTCTGTAAGCCCTCCGAGGGAAGGAAGGCTGGCTTACATGTGCAGCTCCACAGAATTCAGAGCACTCAGTCGGGGGTCAGGAACTCTCTGCTGGATGGATCCACAAAGTGGATTCAAGCTTGGGTGGAAGGTTAGACTAGAAAGCCCTAAAGTAGTCCCTCAGCCTAGAGCCTTGATGATGCGGTGTGTTGGAGCCCATGTGTCCTTAGGAACTCATAACACATCCTTCATTCTGTTCATTTGAAAGGACTGCTTTGACAGTGAGAAGAGCTGTAAGGCGTGTAATTATAGCCTCGTGCTAATATCAGTATTCTAAAACACCGCTTTTACTGTTTAAAAGTTGACTCTAAAAAGCCCAAGTGATATGGAAAAATGGGGATCTTCAAATATTTCTGGTGGGAATGTAAAATGGTGCAGCCACTCTGGAAAACAGTTTGGCATCTGCTGAACAAGTTAAACATAGAGTAGCGACATGAGTCGGCAATTCCGCTCCTGGGTGTATATCCAAGAGAACTGAAAACACATCTACACAAAAACTTGCACGTGAATGTTCACAGTAGCACTATTCACGAGGTTTAAACAACCCAAATGTCCATCAACCGGTGAACGGGGACGCAAAATGTGGTCTATCTATATGATGGAATGTTATTCAACCATGAAAAGGGATGAAGTGTGACACACACTACAACATGGAGGAACTCTGGAATCATGTTATTAAGTGAAAGATGCCAGGCACAAGAGACCCCCACATATTGTATGATCCCATTTTTGTAAAATTTCCAGAACAGACAAGTCTGTAGAGAAAAAAGGAGATTTGTGGTTGCCTAGGGCTGTGGGGAGAGAGGAGAATGTGGAGTGACAGACACGGGTTTCTATTGAGGGGGGCAAAAACATTCTAGAATTAATTGTGAGGATGGTTACACATGTCTGTGAATGCACTAAAACTCATTCACTTGTACACTTTCAGAGTGAATTGTATATAGTATGTGAATTATATACTAATTGAGCTTCTTTATAAAGCCCAAATTGTTATCACTCCTTAATCTAACTTGGGATTTTAGAACGATGTTCTTTTTAGAGAAAGGATGAATCATCTTGTATTTGGAGGAAAGGAAGTTTATGTCCTCCTCTCTTTTTTTAAGGTTTTTATTTAAATTCCAGTTAGTTACCACAGTGTAATATTAGTTTCAGGTGTATGATATAGTGAGTCAACACTTCCGTATGTCACCCGGTGCTCATCACAACACGTGGGCTCCTTCGTCCCCACCCCCTGTTTCCCCCATCCGCCCCCCCAACCTCCATTCTGGTAACCATCAGTGTGTTCTCTAGAGGTAAGAGTCTGTTTCTTCCTTTGGCTCTCTCTCTGTTTTCCCTTTGCTCCTTTGTTTTGTTTCTTAAATTCTGCATATGAGTGAAATCATATGGTATTTGTCTTTCTCTGACTGGTGGATTTCACTTAGCATAATACTGTTGAGTTCCATTGATGTCGCTGCAAATGGCAAGATTTCATTCTTTTTGATGGCTGAGTAATATTCCATTGTATATTTATATCACCTCTTCTTTGTCCATTCATCTCTCCTCTACTCTTAGCAAGACTGACTCTTTGTGAAATGGGATGTTAACGGGCCTTTGCTCCTGTTGCTGGTGACCTTTCTCTAGTGACCTACATCATTAGTAAACAGCTTAACCAAGTTGATGCAGAAAAGGTATCTCAAGCTGTGGTTGATTTTACTTTTTTTTTTAGGATTATATTCATTTATTTGACAGAGAGAGCGAGCACAAGCAGGGGGAGAGGCAGGCAGAGAGAGAGGGAGAAGCAGGCTCTCTGCCCAGCAGATAGCCCCATGTGGGGCTCAATCCCAGGACCCTGGGACCATGACCTGAACCAAAGGTAGATGCCCAACCAACTGAGCCACCCAGGTACCCCTGATTATACTTTTGACACAGCCACTGCCGCGCCCCAGGAACTTCCCACTCCGCCTCCTTTGAGATATCATGCTGCTAATGTTAAAAATTCCCCTCCCCATCTGGGTGTCATGTGCTACTCAGTGATACATCTGCCTGGGGCTGGGGCTTCCTGGCAAGTACAAATGTCCTGTGGTCCCACACAGTAGGCCCGGATGGCAAAGTTCTGCCAATGAGCCAAGAGTTGTACAGAGACCAACAAGTCAGCTGAGAGCGCTCTTTCTCCAGTTGGCCCAGCCCTGAAGTGGATTTGACTCTAAGACTGAGCGGTGCATGATGGCCAGCCATCGTGGTAAACAGAGAACAGAGGTTTCTGGAACATGGGGACACCAAGAAATTAGGGCAGACCAAGACAGTCTTATAGCAGTGGTGACAATGCTGATCTTGTCACATGATTGACTGCAGCAGGACCAGCCTGTGAGGTGATATGAGGCCAAGTTTTGTCAAAAGCTCATTTTTGTACTGGACTTGTTCAGCATTATCTTTTCCTGTCACAGACGTCACATACTTTGAGAACTGAAAGAGCCCTGGGAGACCGTGCCAACGAAGGCCGGGCCCACGACGTGCTGGCCCCTCCATGTGCTGAATGCTTAGAAGCCGAGTTTCCCTGAGCTTCTCCACGGCAGACCACACAATCTGGGCTGTGTTGGAGGGTATCAGGAAACTGCTCTGGTGTCCTCTGCAGGGCCAGACCACCCCACTCGTGTGTCGTGACTCGAACATACGCACATGCAGACACAGGTGTGCACAGTTGTACATGCCCACGGAAACACACACACGCACACAAATGTAGTCACTCGTGTGCACGCGCACACACACAGACGCTGTTGAGGATGCATACTGAAACCCACATAGACACAGATGCACCCAGTCCCATGTGCATAACAGAAACAGAGGGACACAAACACACACAGACAGAGATACATGCAGACAGTCTCACGGATACACACACGCACATGCACAGGCAGACCCATGAAGACAGACATCGACACGCAGATGTCCCCCCATCTCTGCCCGCGGAAAGCACCACAGCACTGGGGCCCTGGAGGAAGTGCTCCCTCTCTAAGCGGGTTCCGGCGCTGGCCGGCAGAGGGAAGAGAACCGGAGCTGCTCTCCTCCTTTCCAGCCCTGCCCGCCGCTTGCCTTAAGGCACACACTCCAGCCAGGTTTGCTTCCCCTCGAAATGACTGCAAAAACAGTGCTGCCCGTGGACTTAACGTACAAGACTCACTGGCGATGCTGGGCTAGGGAGGAAGAGAGCATCGGGCATGGTCTGCTTTTGTAGCAACTTCAGAAGGCAATAGCTTCGGAGTCCAGAAAGGGCTGACAGACATCTGCCACTTGGGCCCAGGTAAAGGTGTGCAGTGAGCTCTGAGCTGGTGGCCGAGGAGAAATTGTGGGCAGAACATGGGAGCCAGGGGACCTGGGCTCCACTTCCATCTTAGCCAAATCCCTTGACCTCCATGAACCTCAGGCTCCGTGATCCCCTTTGCTCTTCAGATGACTGGCTCCGGACTCCCAGTGGGGCTGGGTGGAGCCTGGGGTCCTGTCTTTCTGCATGAAACCCACAGCCCTGGATCTCTAAACAAGGCGATCTGGGGATCAGAGGCCCTCGCTCACTAATTAAGACAATGCTCAAGAATTCTTCATCCCCCTCAGAGCCCAAAGAGCTCCAAAAAGGAAGTGGGAGGACACAAGGGTACAGCTAATCGGGAAATGCGGGCACTTGTCCTCGGGTGTGGCGAGGAGGTGTCCCCGTAGGTCTGTACCCACGGTCCAGCCTCCTATCTCCTGCCATACTGTGGTGGGTCCAACCGAGAAATCTGCCTAAGACGGCAAACAGAAGGAGGGAAGGGGGCTCAGCCAGTGGCCCATAGGAGCAGCGAGCTAAGAGAAGAAACGGGGCAGCCATTTTGTTGAAAATAAAGACTATTATTAGGCCGGAAAAGATCTGCGGAGAGCTCATGTTTAAGTTGTCTTCCTTAACACATGCCGCTCATCAGATGGGTTTAGAATAATAGGAAAAATCCCTAGTGTGGCACTCACAGACTTCGTGTGAAATCTCATTTGATGGGAGGAAAATGTGCTTTCAGGACTTATTATGATGGAATAAATTCTCTCTATTCTTGGAAATGCTTCTTTGCAAATATTTCTGATATTATTTCACAAATGAAAGAAAACAGTCAAGCCTGCTACCACCAGCTTTGGAGGAAACAATCTAATTTTCAAGATATTTATCACAACTTGGCAACAATGGCTCTGGCTTCCAAAGAAAGTGGGAAAATTGTTGTGCATTTCGGAAACGGTTCACGGACACTTCCCTCCCAGGACACAGTCACTAAGATGCAGAGGAGCGGGCCTGATAAGCATGCGAGAGACAGCAATGTGCTGCAGAAGCTGGCTCCTGGCTTCTAAAAGAGCCGAGAGGGAAGACGGACACAAATATTTTCGCAGGCTGCTCTGCTCAATCGCCAAGAGTGAATTTCCACAGTTCGAACTCTATGAGCCAATTTCCGGTGCCAGTCCTACGCTGCGTTCACCACCTTAGCAAACGTGAGCCCACGCTGCTGTGATGCACCGTGAGTGAAAGACACACTGCCAAGTCCCAAGCCGATCTTGGATGCAAGACGCCTGACCCATCCCATAAGCCCAGATGCTAAGGCGGACTGCACAAGACATCTTTTCTTGATCAAATCTGCTCTAACTCTTTCACGGATGGATAGAGAGTTAACTCCATCTCTGGACCAAATGCAAATGGACGTTTCCGGGGTTTCAGGGTTCAAACAGCTAGAGCTCGTCAGCGGAGTGTCCTGCACTACCGTCCTTCCACTGTGCACGAAGTTGGTCAGGAATTCAGAAGCATTCCAAACAAACACTTCTCTGCCAAGACTTTGCAGTTCATTCGTCCCATCAGCTGTCCACTCATTCATCTAAGCAAGCTGCCTGTGTCATCCTGATTCATCCTTCCTCTTTTTGCTTATACAAAGAAAGGATGAGAGACTTGTACAGCAGGTGCAAGAAAAGAGACAAACTTTTCATTCTCTACTGCAGCAAAGTTAAGGTACCGTAAAGTTCTGTTAGCTATACAACCTTAGAGCATCCAGAAGGTATTGTTTTAATAATATGTACCTTTTAAAATGGTTAAGAAGCATCTGGCGGTTTCTGAAATTCACTTCATATTTATTTAAGAAATTTCTTTTTTCTCTCTTTTTGAAAAGATTTATTCTATGTATTTCAGAGAGAGAGAAAGAGGAGGGGGGCAGAGGGAGAGAATCCTCAAGCAGACTCCCCGCTGAGGCAGAGCTCAAGGTGGGGCTCGATCCCACGACCCATGAAATCACCAAAACCAAGAATCAGACACTCAACCCACTGAGCCACCCAGGCACCCCTAAGAAATTGCTCTTTATGAGAGAGTATCTCTGCTGAGTTTCTCTTGGGTATCGGAAGTTAGAGGGAATAGCCTGCATATCTACAGAGGCTGACAGGGTCTTTGCTTTCCATTAAAATGTTTTCCAATTCTCAAGGCATTTGTCAATATACTCAGAAGAATCAGAATGAAATGAATCCAAGGCTTGGTATTCAGGGTCCTGCATGGGTGTTTATGAAAAACTCTGGGGGCGCCTGGGTGGCTCAGTCATAAAGCGTCTGCCTTCATCTCAGGTCATGATCCCAGTGTCCTGGGATCTAATTACACTGAGGTCACAGTCAATTAAAAGTTTACAAGTCCCTAGTTCTTTCCCAAGCCACGGTTCCCTCATCCTACCCTTGGGCAGATGGTTCACAACCTAAATGTAGGAGCCACCATTTGTCCCTGTTAAATTTCCCATGACAATTTCAAGCTCGTTCAGATCTCTTCAGATCCCAAGTTCATGCTACAGAGAATTCACCACCCTCTGGCATTATGTTATGGTCAAACACCAGATCAGGGTTTCCGTATTCTCATCCAGATCATTGAGGAACAAGTGAAACCGGCCAGGAGGGAGCCTTGCGACTTGCCTCTAGACTTCCTTCCCCAAGGGAGTACATTAATCCATTACCATGGCCTTGGGATTCAGTCCTTTAAGTGGTTACACAATCACATAACAAGGCTGTAAACAAGGATTTCACAACAGACACTGCTGAATGCTTTGCTGAGGTTTAACAACACCTGCTTGCTTTTCTCTGACCTACCTGCCCAGTGAGCGATTCCACCGGAAAGGGGGCCTATCCCCGGGTGCCAGGTTGTTTCTAATGAACCGTCCCCCCCGCCCCTGCGGCTCCAAGGGACCCCCACTCCTTCTGCTCTTGTCTTAGACTCACTTTTCACTGGCTTCCTTTGCTCAGCATGCATTCACTCACTCGCTTGAAGAGCACGTTCTGCAGTTGTTCTAGGAAGCCACGCCGCGCTAACGATGCTACGATGCTACGTAAGGTAGCGCCCCCCACCCCCCGCCTTCCAGCCGCGGCTGAGTGTCCATCCCTGAATTTCCCAAACAGGAAGCAGGCGATGCAAGGGGCGGGCCGCGAAGGGGAGTCCCCTGAAGGGAAGGGCCTGGGGATGGAGCCGGAGAGGTGGGGTTTCGAGCAGCAGCGGGGGGCTCCTCCAGCTGCCTGGCTGGGTGAGAGCCCGCAGAAGCCTGGAGGCGGAGGGGTGCTGTGTAAGGAGAACTGGGGACAGCCTGTTGTCACCCGTCGTTCGCCCCCCTTGAGGATGGGCCTGTGGGGAGAAGTGAACTCTCCCTCTGCACTCGTGATTGCTCTGATGTGTTCCGACGCGGGCCGTGCGCCCCGGGCCCCGCGCCGTCTGTGGCCAGAAGTCCGCAGTCCTCCTCCCCCGGAGTGGTTACGTTTCCCTCAAGGAGAATCTGCACGGTCGCGCGATCACCGTTTTATTTTAGCTCTAGAATACTTTGTGGGTGCACTTTTACATCCTTAACTTTCAATACGGTCACAGATCACATGGTTTTAATCGCTAAATTTCGATTCCCTAAATGTGACCCAAAACAATGATATGTAAATCACACGGGCCAGTTAAATAAAGGGGATTCAATTCAGGGGCAGTGCGGTCTCTGCTCCCGGGGCTCTGGCTTGCTGGGACCCGGAAAGACGGACAAGGGCCAGAGAAAGCCACCCTGGCGGCAAAGGGTCCCGCCGGGCGGGTTTATAGGGTGATCTCGCGGCCGGGCAGTGTGGGCTGCGGTGTGACAGCTCCCAGGCAAACTGACGGACCGCCGCCTTAGGCAGCCGCTGCTCCAGCTTGAACGGGCCTCCTCCCGCTGGCGCAGTAAGACAGCGGTCTCTGTTCTCTGCAACACCTGCTGGCCCAGCTTGGAGCCAGACTGGGGGCGGGGGGGGGGGGGCGAGGGCCGCTAAACGTTNAAACTGGGGTGATCGGAGCTGGCTCCTCCGAGCCTCACAACCGTTTCGTGGGGCAAACAGGGCAGGGGGTCCTATCCCAGAGAGGGGTGCTTTGGCCGAGGAAAGGGAAGAGGGCACCGGCCAGGCCCTGTGATACCCAACGGGCACATGGCTGCCTCAGAGTTCCTTTGGGAGTGAAGGTACTGTGGGGAGGACCTGGGGGGACCCCGGACTGGCTGCTGGGCCTTCCTCGAACTGGGTGGGATCTGGACTTCACATTCTGTGCCATCCCGAGGGGCGGTGTAGTAGCCGAACCGGTAAAACACGGATTCTGGCACCCAATGATTCAGGTTTGAATCTCAGCTTTGCCACTGATTAGCTACGTGACCTTGGGGAAGTTACTCAACCTCTCTGTTTATGTTTCCTTAACTGTAAAAGAGAGACGGTGATAATTGCTTCTGCCCACAGGGCTGTGATGAAGATCAAAGGCATGATACCTATAACGCGCTCAGAACAGGTGCTGCCACGTGGGAAGCCCCACTGAATGGTAGCTCGTGGCGTTGACTTCCTCTAGGCCCCCGGCCAGGTCCTGGCAGAGGGGAGCCAGGCCAGTGTGGCAATCACTGCCGGGTGGAATGAAACGTTGTCATGGTCACAGAGCAACACTGGCTGTTTTTCTATCCAGTCTCCCTGCCGCAAGAACGTGAGCCCCATGCTGAACACCCGGTCCTGGAAGAGGGCCTGGCACGAGGTAAAGAAGCAGGTGTGGGAATCCCCACTGGAGAGGGTCCCAACGTTTGAAAATTCTTAACTTGGGTGCAAACACAGTTGGGTGACAGACAGGAGAGGAGACTGAAGCAGGCTTCAGACAGTCTACAGAGCTAAGAGCTGGCCCAGGAGTCAGGAGGCTGGGCTTTGCGAACTTTTGCTGCTCCCTTGCCATGGAGCCTGGGGAAGTCCGTGCCCCTTTTTTGGGCCTTAGTGTCTTCTCTGGGTGACAAACAATGTGAGGTGGGACCATGGTCTGTGCCCTCCAGGAAGTCCCATTCCCATCTGGGCCCAGAACACACAGAGCACTAGCAAAACAAGAGGGGAAGGGACCCACCCAGTTCCGAGGCTTGGGCTCACTACCATCAAGTTCAAGGTCAGGCTCAATTTCTGACAACGATACCCACAGCCCATTTCTATGTCAACTATAGGAGCCAATTTCTCTGCCTTATTTTGTATTATGTTCATCTCCCCTCCTTTCCCCATTCCTAAGTGTGAAACTTACATTTAAAAAACATTTTGGAAAGCAGGTACGTTTTGACAAGAACAATTTGAAATCGCCATAGGTATAAACACACACGAAGAGAGACCATTGTTTGGTTTGCTGCTGAGAGCCACATATTCTGTGGAGAGGCTACTCGGCTTCCCACTTTCTGTGAAGAGCACAAACCATGGCATACCAGGGAAATGGATGAACCCAGACTAGTCAAGTGGCTTGCGTTATTTTAGGTTGTCTGTTGACAACTTTTGCTTCCAGAAGCCAGAGCCCACCTTGGCAGCGATGGCCCCCATCCCTAACTCCTTGTCATCTTCGGGTAACGATTGTATTAATATCCACTCTGGATGATGAGGCCAGCTTGTCTACCTACTGCCAAGCAGCGGGCCAGAGGTATTGTCCAATCGAGTGAGGTTCTCACAAGAGGGGAGCCAGAGACAGAGCCTACCATTGTGTGGACCCCAGTAATGCTGGCCACAGGCCAAGGAGTGGCACGCCCTGAAGCACCCAACCCACTGGTTGTATCCACATTTCATGAGAACACATATGCTCCAAGGGCAACCGCACGCGCGTCGGGGGAGAATGTGGGACCGATAGCTCAGCGGGCTGCCCCGAGAGGCCGCGGCCATCCTTCCCCGCAGTCCCAAGTCCTCTCGCCTGCCACCTCCGCCATGTTTCCTTTCTCCATCGTGTGTTAGTACCCGCACCAGGTGGAGAGCAGCAAATACAACTGGCATAGAGACCGAGGCAAGCTAGCCGAGAAGCACTGGAAAACAGCTCATGCAACCAAATGCCAATGTTTGAGCAAACCACCACCCCAGGACTACCTCCCCCGCATTGGCCCTGCAAGTCTAGCTACTCAGTGCTTCCATTCGCAGACATAAACATCCACTTACGGGTTCTGAAAACACCATCGAAGCCAACATTTGGACTCAAGTAATGCTAACAGGGCTGCATAATCAGTAAACTCCCTTTTCTGCAGAGTGCCTTTGCAATACTCTCTGGGAAGACGGCACTGGAATCTTAGATAAAAGTTGACATGGAAGTAAATTACCAGTACATAAAAATGTTGGATTTTAAGTAAAAAAATATTGTACTCTGCAGATAAAGAGAACAGAGGTTTCTTTTCCCCCTTATCTCAAAACAGATCCTTTTGCAGAATTGCTGAAATGGAAGTAATTATCAAGAACTAAGAATATTAATCAAGAAAAACCTGTTCTTTCCTTGATCCCAAACTCTGCAGATAGAAGAATCAATAGACTGAAAATGAAATTAACTTACATCATGAGGAACAGTTAGTTTTCTCCTCTGAAACCCATCTGACGTTTCACACCTTCCCCAGATACAGCAGAGGTTGTCCAGGGCTGTGCTGGTGAATAATTAACATGCAACTCTCCCGGGGGAACAGCTCTCACAGGGGCTGATTTCTGGCCACCAACAAAATTCCTGCAAATGTAACATCTGGCTTTTGGGAGCGGGTGTGTGCCGGCTCTAGCATACCACCGCCCCGCCCCTGTCTGTGTGTGTCCTCTGCCTTCCTCTCTGGGATCGTAGAGATGGCAAACAGAGAAATCACCAAAGGAGAATGCAGATTACTATTGATGGTCACACACAGGCAGCCTTTTGGCTTCTGAACTCTTTCCCTAGGGGCAGTTATCACGGCTAGTCTTTACTAAGGGCTGACACAGGGCCTGGATGTTTTACCAGCATCGCCTCATTTAATCCTCTTGTTAGCACTAGATGGTAGGTACTCTTGTTATTCCCATCTCACAGAGGAGAAAACTAAATTCAGAGAGGTTAGCAGGTCACCCAATGTCACAAAGCTCACAAGGGGGGAGCGGTGACGAACCTAAGTTCCCTGGTTGTGATTTGGCGGTAAGAAGAAAGTACAGTACTGTATGGGGAAAAGTTGTAACGTCAACAGTTGACTTAGCTGAAGAATCAGGAACAACCACCACCACCACCACCAATTAACTAGGTTTCCATGTTGCCTTCGCAGGGGGCTTTCAACCTAGGGTTCACAGATAGAATTTAGAGAGCCTGTAAAGTCGAATGCAGGAAAAAATTACATATCTATTTTCACTGTCTTCTAACTGAAAGTTAGCATTCCCTTCAATTATGAATGTTGGCAACACACAACTGTAATATTTACAGAACCTGTGACTTTGTCGCCAGGAGAAATTGCAGACATTTTTACTTAACATACGGTCATAGAAGGAAACTCCAACTATCACTACCTTGAAATTACAGTAGTTATGAGGCTTACTGCTAGATCTTATTTAACGTGTTAGGAAGCACTTAGAAACAAAACAAATTTGTGATATATTTATATATGTTTGCTACTTTGATAACTATTTCAGTCTAACTGGCATCCTTTGTGATCCCATTGTTTTGTATTTAAGAACAGTTTTGGTTTTTTTTTTTAATGTCTGTAAGGTTCACCAAAAAGCCAAGGACATCCATAGCTCCTAAAGGGTTAAGAATCCCTGCCTCTGAGACTACTTTCACTAGCTCCCAGGATACCCAGGACGATCCTCTTCCCTTCCAGAAAGTCTGAGCATCAGCTCGGTCCCAGAATGATCAGAGCCATCCCATCACAACTGCTCTAAGAGCCATAGAATCTCCAGCCTCCCCCACCCCATCACCAGGTATAATGAGCCTTTCGATGGCTAGTTAGAGAGGTTCTCCTGAGAGCTCTGTGTCGCGTTTCCAGAAACAGGCATGCTTGTTTGTTTAGGATGGCTGGGCCCACTCGGACAGAGGCCATGCCCAGGGCTTATAATCGTGGATGGGTACTCCAACATTTTTCCCTGGTGAGACAGCTTGGGACCATGAGTCAGTAGTTCCTGGGAAATGGCTGAGAAGCAGCTTTCAGAGATGAGAACGAAGCGGAGGGGGCGACTGAGGGAGGGGCGGGGGAGAGGTTGAGTCAGGCCCCAGCCACTCTTCTAGACTCTCCTAGAAGCCCTGCTCCGTGGACAGGGGGCACTGGCCTGCTCTTCCGGGGCCGAATCACTCCAGGGCGGCTTGGCTTCTCTACCTGCATCTTCCTTGGTGGGCCCCAAACCCTGCCAATGTCTGCTACAGAGAGATTCTAAAATGAGTGTGTGACTATCTTGATGGAAAAATGCTAACAAGGTGGATCTTCCGGGGAGCATGACACCCACCTCCTCTTGGCTTGGGCATCAAGTTCCCAAAGGCGCCCAGAGATTCCCGGGGTCACTTGTATTCTAACAGGCCAAGGAAGCAAGGCTTTGCGGTCTGTGATCTGGAGGAGTTCTGTTCGGGCGGCCCTGGATTTTGCTCACTGCTACCCAGGCTCTGTGAGGGGACGGAGGTCTGAGGACAGCGTGCCTTTCCTTCCTAACCTGCGTGCTTGGATCTCATCTTCCCTGGCCGTGTGACAGGGAGCAAGGACTTCACCCCGAGCCCCCTCTCCACTTTGCCTTTCTCCAGATGGCCTTTAAAGAGAGAAGAGGAGAATGAACGGCTAAGCACAACCAGAAGTGAGCAACAGGTGGAAAACAGGTCATGTCACAACCGCCCCCTCTGTCTGATTTCTTCCAAGTCAGAAGCCAGATGTGTACTGCCCCACGGCCAGGGGCTCCCAGACCCAGGCCCTCACACGGCTGCACAGATGTGCTCCAGGTCCTGGGAGTGGGGGCCCAGGAAAACTGTCAGGAGAAAGGCTCTGAACGCCTGCTTGGTTGCTCCGCTCCCCTCCCTTGGCCCTTGGCAGAGCTCTTGCTGATGTTCCCCTGTCCCCAATGTGCCTCTGTCCCCCACATCCATTTTGCTCTTCACCACTTGCCCCTCCTTCTGATCTCGTGTCACAACATAGCCCCCGAACTAGACCAAAGGTGATTTCTGGACACAGCCCCATGTCTGGTTTGCTGCAGAACCGGTCGAAAAACTACGAGCCTCTGCCAAGCCCACAGAGAGGCATGGATTTGAAAAACCACACCAGTATGGAATGTACAACTACTCTGAAAAAACAGTTTGGGAGTTTCTTTAAAAGTTAAACATATACCCTATAACCCAAGCATTCCACGGCTGGATATTTACCTAGAAGAAGGAAAGCTTGTGTCCACACAAACACTCCTACCTGGACGTTGACAGCAGTTGTACTTAAAGTAACCCCAAAGTAGAAGCAACCCAAATGCCCACCAACAGGTGGACGGATAAGCCACCGTGGCATAATCTCTACAAGAGAGTATTAGTCGGCAATCAAAGGGAACAGACAATGGATACACACGGCATGACGGCATCACCATCATTACGCTGAATGAGAGAAGCCAGAACGGAAAGGAGTCCCTATTCTGTGATTCCCTTTATGCAAAACTCTAGAAGATGCAAACTGCTCGACATGGATGGCAAGCAGATGAGTGCTTGTCCGGGGATGACAAAGAAGGTCAAGAGGGAGGGACTACCTCGGGGCATAAGGCAACTTTGGGGGTGTGGGTGTATCATTATCTGGACACACACGTGTCAAAACTGATCAACTGTGTGCCATTTGTTGTACATTACACCTCGGCCAACGTGATGAAACAATGCAATCGCTGCTCAGCTCCCAGCTTCCCTCAGTTTTGGAGTAAAGGAATACGGGCAATTTTTGACATTTCATGTGATGCATCAGTGTACTTTTTCTCATTGTTCTGTTGCCTGGGCTTTCCTAGCTCTCTGGATGAGAGTCTCCGGTGCATTTTCACTCGAATTTTCTAGAGGGTTCCAGGAGGTCCCAGCCTAGGGAGAAGCTGCCAGGGAAAGAAATCACTCTTTAATAACCCGGCCATTCGTGAAGACCCTTGAACAGCAATGGAGTACGTGCCGTGGGCCTTGCCTCCTTATGCTTGCGTTCTGCCCTTTTCCAACATAGGGTAAGGCTCATTCACCCAAAAGCCAGACTGAGCAGGGAGCGCCCCACCACTCGGAGGCCCTGGGGTGGCTCTCAGGAGGGTGAGCTACCTTGCTCTTTATTCCATGTGGACAAAAGGGAGCTCTGTGGCTGCCTGCTGCTCACAGCTGAAGGTGCGGGGGGGGACACAGAGAGGCTGACTGACCTCCCAACTTTCAGAAACCAAATAATAAAATATGGTGTCAAGCTTGCAATATCTTTGTCTACTGAAGTAAAAAAAAAAATCACATAACATGAAACTAGCCCTTTTAAAGTATACAATTCAGGGCATTTAGTCCCT
Source organism: Ailurus styani (assembly GCA_002007465.1). NCBI lineage: Eukaryota > Metazoa > Chordata > Mammalia > Carnivora > Ailuridae > Ailurus > Ailurus styani. Next base: position 18,286 of record LNAC01001078.1, read on the forward strand.
TCACAGTGCTGTGCAACCATGGGCTCTCTGTGGTTCCAGAACATTTTCATCCCCCAAAAGAAACTTTGTACCCATTAGCAGTTGCTACCCATCCCCCACTGCCCCCCACAGCCGCTGGTAGCTACTAATCTGCTTTCTGTCACTAGGGATTTCCCTATTTGGGACACTTCTTATTAATGGGATCCTACAGTGTGCTGTAATTTGTGTCTGGCTTCTTAGCATATTTGAGAGGTTCGTCCATGTCATAGCATAAATCAGGACTTCATTCCTTTTCATGGCTGAAGAATATTCTAGCGCATGGACTACAGTGATTTTTAGTATCTTCGCTTCTTCTCTACTTTCTAAATAAAAATCCTCTGGCAGGAACCCATACTGGTTGCCATCTCTGTAGCTGTCACGAGTGAAGGATGAGATGCGGTGGGCTGAGGTAGAGCAGGAAGAACCCTCTCCTGGGAGTCCGAGTCCTAACCTCCTCAGGAAACTTCCAGCCTGTGACCGGGAGTAAGCATTTAACCCACAGGACAGAATGGATTTGTAGGCCACCATCTTGTATCTCTGACAGGAGCCTGTGACAACTTCTGAGCAACACCCAGGATTTTTTTTTTTCAGATGAGCCTCCCTTTAGAGCGCAATGAGGCAAAAGCTGGGTCCAAAATAAAAGACAATCTCTTCTGAAGCCACCACATCCCCTGTCAGATTTTTACGCCATGAATGTCCCCTCGGAACCCCCTAAATAGTCCCCGAGACCCCATTCGCTTATCTTTCATACTATTTATATTAGTTTTATGTGGCGGCTGTAACAAATTGCCAAACACCAGTGGCTTAAAACAACAGAAATTCATTGTCTCCTAGTTCTGGAAACCGGAAGTCCGGAATCCAGGTGTGGGTGGGGTCAGCTCCTTCTGGAAGCTCTGAGGGAGAATGTGTTTCGCGGCTCTGCCCTAGCTCCCGGCATTGTCGGCAGTCCTTGGCGTTCCTTGGTCTGTAGCTGCATCACTCCATGTCTGTCTTCTCCTGTACGTCTCTGTGTCTGCCCTTCCCCCTTCCTGTAAAGATCCCAGTCAGACTGAACAAGGCCCACTCTAATGACCACCTCTGAACTTGAGTACCTCTGCCTGGACCCCATTTTCCAGTAGAGTCACATTCATAGATGGTGGGGGTTAGGGCCTCACCGTATCTTTTTGGGGACACAATTCCACCCACAAGACCATTAAAGACTCTGAATTGAACACCTTCTACACTTGTTAATAACATATTTTTATCACAAATTCTAGTCTACATTTCTGTGTGGGTGAAACATCAGTCAAGCCTGTCTTTGGAGTAATAGCCATCTGTTGATTCTGCCTCTCAGCCGTCTGTCAGGCCTGTCTCCTTCCACTGCCCTGGCTTAGCCTCATAATTTTTTCTCTGGACTCCTACCACAGCCTCCTCTCAGGGGACCTCCTCTGCCTCTAGTCTCTTCTTTCCAGTTTGTCTTCTATACTGCAGTCAGAGCGATCTTTCCAAAACACTGATCTGACCATCTTCCCTGTTCAGAAATACGGGTGGTACCATGGTCCCTCCGGGGAAAGTTCCAAAGCATGGCCTTTGGAGTTCTCATTTGTCAGCCCCTCTCTGTCCTGCCTTCAGCCCCCCTAGAGCCCCCAATGTTCCCAAATTGACCACCTCAGGCCCTAAGCAAAGGCCTAGCTGCTTGGGTGCTGGCTTCTGTCCTGCGTGGCCTCTTCCTCACCACAAGTGACCTCAGTACCATATGTCCCCCTCCTTTCCCTGAACCCAAATATCACTTTGGTTGGACCCTTCTGATAGCCATTTGTCCACCACTCTGAGCATTTACTCTTGGCTGGGCATTAAGTTTGGATCTCAGTGGGCTGACGTGTGACACATGTCGGAAGGTGAGAAACACCAAAACAGAAAGGCTTTGAGGGTGATAAAGCTTGACCAGATTGTACGTTCCTGCAAGGCAGAAAGCGCACCACACCAGCTTTTCCTGCTCAGTGCTTAGCCCAGTACCTGGCCCACAGCAACTGCTTAAGAAACGTCTGTGGAATGAGTTCTGACTAAGGAGACTAGAGAAAGGTTTCCGCGATCAGTGACATCTGACAGGGACCCTAATGAACGAATGGGACTCTGACAGGGAAACAAGACAGAGCGGAAGATACACTGAGGTAGACCAAAGACAGTTCCTGCCCTAAAGGAACTGTCTAGAAACCATTGTGCTTCAAGGCTGCGGGCAACCAATACCTTCCGAAAACAGAAACGTCCCTTGGAGGTTCATGGAGGAGGCAGCATTCTATTGTTTGCTCTGTATTTATGGTCACTGATGTTGTCTCCTCCACTGGTCTGGAAGTCCCCTGATGGCAATGTATGTGTGTCACTACAGCCCAGCTGTGTCAAGGGCGTAGGGAATGGCTGCTGAACATCCTTCACCAAATTCACATCAAAGATGCCCTGCGGTAATCATCACCGACAGCCTTCCTCCTAAAGATGCTGATGCTACCAGACCTCCTTACCTGCCCTGACAGAGTAGGAAGGAAGGAACACCCACGACCAACGTGGATAGGAGCCTTTGCAAAGCTAGTGTGACCTCGCTCCTCATTCCTCCCTCTCTTGCTCCTTTTCTTCCTTCTTTTCTCCTCCCTTCCACTCCCCCCCCCAACCCCTGCCTGCCAGAGTGGTTGGAGATGATGTGGGAAAGGAAGCCTGGGGTCAGCTCAGAAAATGCCCTGATATATAATTTTTATTACTATTCATTATATTACATTATATATATATACATGCATATATTATATATTCATATATATTTCTTGAATATGAAATATATTTCATTATATATGTGTGTGTGTGTGTATATATATATGAAAGAGAGAGTGAGTCTCTCCGAAATGGGCAGGGATAAAATGGATTGCCACATAAGGGAGGAAGTTTCCTGCGCCTGGACATGTATGTTCAAGCAGATGACAGGGAACAACATAACAAACATAACAAAGTTATGTTAGATGACTTTATGATTCCATCTAACATGGAGATTTCATGATCGTGGCTTCTAAACTGCTAGAGAATTGGGGCTGAGTGGCTAATCAGCTGGCGAGGGGCTGTAAAGGAGTGGGAAACAACCGCACGGTTTCTGTGAGGGTTGTTGTTATGACCGGAGCGAGTGATCCTCGCACACACTGACCTGGAGGTGCGGGAAGGCCAGCCAGGGAGCAGGCTTTCTGGGTCTGAAGCTCAGGGGACAGGCTGGAGATCAGGGGCACTAGTTTACGTCACGTACCCAAACAACCAAGGAGGGGACACACACAGTAGGAAAGAGGGCTGCGTTTACAGAAACGACAGAGCGAGTACCATTCTTAGGAAGAAACGCAGCAAGCACGTGCAAAACCCCTGCGAAGGAAATGCTACAAGACTCCCGAAAGGCTTGAAAGGAGACCTGAACAAATGGAAAGATACTCTTTGCTCTTAAATAGGATGATTCAACTCATAAAGACATCATCCGTTCTCTCTTAGTGTGTAAATATGAAATGCAATCCTGATAAAAGTACCCACAAGCTTTTTAGAGCTGTTAGACAACTGACACTAAATTCCGTGTGGAAAAATAAATATACAAGAACAGCCAGGAAAATATATTATGGACACTTCTGGTTCCAGCCAAGACGGAGTAGTCCCACTTCTCCCAGGTCCTCCCTCTCACAGCTAAAAATCCTGCACATTGCCCGACGACGTGAGTGACTTTACCAATACTGAAGATACGCTTACGAGTGACTAAGATGCTACAGTTCACATGATGTGTATTTTACCATAATTAGGAAGTTTTAAAAAAGCAAACTGCAGAAACAAACAAAACCTGGAAATCATATAACCAACAAGTCTAAGAAACCTCTAAAGGCAGAAAGAGACTTGAGGAACAGCACATCACGGAGTTCGATGGGTCCTGGAAAGGCTGCTGCAGAAACTTCCGACCTGGAAGTGCCAACAGGTACAGGTAATAATAATAATAATTATTATTATCATATATTTATATTTATTATATTATGTTATATATTATTACATATGTATATATAGTAATAATTATACATAATAATATATATAATATAGTAATAATTATGTGTAATTATTATGTGTAATTATTACTATATTATATATAATTATTATATAACAGTAATTATTTTTATAAAAGTCTTTTCCCACCAGGCAAAAGACTGATGGAAAGGTGGCCTAAAGGACAGAAGACTTTCTTAAAATTCCCTACCCTGCTCCAGCCAACACCAACAGAAAAGTCTTCCTTGTCCTGTGGTTTCAGCCAGGCAAAGTGGGAAGCTGATATTCCACCTCATCCTATCCCTGACCCTAGGTAAACGGATGGCCGTTCTCTGATTCCTCTGCCCAGAGATGTCAGGGGTCCAAGCATGCGCCCATTAATTTTCCCACTGGTGTATTGTCAGCTCAGCAAGCAACTACAAGTACCCCTGAAAAAAATTAACAAAATAAAAAATCTCAGCAAAGAAATAGAAGTTATTTTTTAAAAAAAACCAAGAACCAAATAGAAATTATACAACTGAAAAGTACAGCAACAAAAATAAAACAACTCACTGACAGGGCTAATTAGTAGGATGGAGATTAAAGGAGACCTTCAGGGACCCGTGGGACAACAACAAAAGATCCAACATTTGTATTATTGGAGGCCCAGAAGAGGAGAGAGTGACATGGAAAAATTAGTCAAAGAAGTAATATCTAAAAACCTTCCAATTTGCCAAAATCATAAACCTACGCAAGAACCTGAGACAATCCCAAACAGGAAAAATCCAAAGAAATTCTTGCCAAGACACATCATAATTAAACTTCTCAAAATGAAAGGACAAAGAGAAAAATCATAGAGAACTATCAGTTCAAAAGATAGGGGATTTCTTTGCAGGAACTATGAGGTGCAGAAGGAAGTGGCATAAGATTTTTCAAGTGCTGAAAGAAAAGAACTGTCAACTCCAAACCAGGTCTCTGGCAAAAAAAAATATCCTTCAAGAATGAAGGGGAAATTGAGACATTCTCGGATGAAGGAAAATAAGATATGTCATTGCTGATACTCCCATCATTAAAGAACGGCTAAAGGAAGTTCTCCGAGCAGAAAAGAAATGATAACAGACAGAGAAACTTTATAAAGGAAAGAAGAAATTCAGAATAGGTAAGAACAGTGGTAAGTGCAATAAGCCCTTCTCCTCACGAGCTTCTTCAGTCTTATATTTGATGGTTGAAGCAAAAATTATAACACCATCTCATCTCATTCTCAGTGTGTACAGAAGAAATGGCTAAGACAATTCTATTTAAAAAGCAGGGTGGGAAAAGGGATCTAAATGGAAGTAGGTACTTCTACATTTCACTCAAAGTGATAAAGTATAGACTGTAGACTGTGATAAATTACTCGTGTATACTGCTATTAGAGTAACATTAAATTGGTACTAGAGTAATGACTAAGAAAGATGATACAATATGATACTCAAAAACACTAAGTATAAATCAAGATGTAATCCTAAAATATGTTGAAGTAACTCACGTGAATGCAAGGAAAGAGAACCAGAGGAACACAAACTAGAGGAAGCAAACGGAAAATAAAATAGCACACGTAAGCTGGAACATATCAATAATTGCCTTACGTTTATATGGTTTAAACACACCACTTAGAAGACAGAGATTTACTGAGTAGATTATAAAAAATGACCCAACTAAATTGTACCTACAACATACTCTAAACACAATGGCATAGGTAGGTGGAAAGTAAAAGGACGGAAAGATACACCATGCAAACATTAATTAAAAAAAAAAGCAGTAGTGGCTGTGTCACCATTAGAAAAAGACTTGAGAGCAGAGCATATTATGGGAGACAGACAGATATTATATAATGATAGAAGAATCAATCCGCTAGGCAGATATAATGATCCTAAATGTGTACACACCAAACAGCAAAGCCTCAAAACACGTGAAGCACAAACCAAGAGAACTAAAGGGAGACACAGCCACAGCCACCTAATGCTTGGAGACTTTGACACTTTGCTCAGCAACAGACACTACCACTAGTCACAATCAACAAAAATGAAGAACTCGACCATACTTTGTTGACTAACAGGCTCTACGTGACATTTAGGGAACACTCGACCCAATGACACCAGATTACACACTCATTTCAAGGGCCCATAGAACATGCACCAAGATACACCATATCCTGGGTCCTAAAACACACCTCAACAAATTTAAAAACATTGAAATCACACAGAGTATGTTCTTTAATCACAATGTTCTTTAATCAGAGTAGAGTCAATAACAGAAAGAAATCAGGAAAATATCCACATACTTGAAAATTAAGCAACACACTTTTAAACAATCCATGGGTCAAAGAGGAAGTCCCAAAGGAAATAAAAAATGCACTTAGCTGAATGAAAATGAGAACACAACTTATAAGAGTGTGGGGGACACAGCTAACACAATGCTGAGAGGGAAGCCTATAACACCAACTGCGTACATTAGAAAAGTGGAAAGCTCTCCAATTAGTATGTAAGATTAATCAATAATCTAAGCTTATACCTCAAGAACCTAGGAAAATAAAAGTAAAATAAACCCAAGGCAGCAGAAGGTAAGAAATGATAAAGACGCGGAATCAATGAAATTGAAAACAGAAAAACGATAGAGAAAAATCAATGAGACAAAAAGCTGATTCTTTGAAAAGATCAGCAAACTTGACCTCTAGCAAGACTGAAAAGAAATAGGGAAGATACCAATTACCAAGATCAGAAATGAAACAGAGAGCTACCGCTTAGAGACCTGGCAGACATCAAAAAGGCTAATAAAGGAATATTATGAAAAACTTTCCTACATGCACAAATTTGACAACTTAAGTGAAATGAACCAATTCCTTGCAAAGCACAAGCTACCAAAATAGACTATTCGAATGGCCCTGTCACTACTAAGGAAATTGAATTCATAATTTTAAAACTTTCTCCCACAAAACACACATCTCCCAGATGGCTCCATTGAAGAATTCTACCAAACATTAAAGAATTAATACCAACTCTACACATTCTCTTACAGAAAATAAAGAGGAGAGGACTTTTCCAACTCATTTTACAAAATTAGTATTGCTCTGATATGAAAACCAGACAAAAACAGTATAAGAAAGATAACCAGAGACCAAAACCCATCCTGAATAAGGGTGCAAAAATCTTTAAGAAATTATTAGCAAACGGGGCGCCTGGGTAGATCAGTCACTTAAGCTTCTGACTCTTGATTTTGGCTCAGGTCATGATCTCAGGGTCCTGGGATCCAGCCCTGTGTTGGGCTCCCTGCTCAGTGGGGAGTCTGCTTGTCTCTCTTCCCCCTGACCCTGCCCTGGCTCATGCACTCTCTCTCTCTCTCTCTCAAATAAATAAATAAATCTTTAAAAAAAGAAATTGTTAGCAAACCACCACAACTTCTACAATATGAAATATATAACCTAAATCACTCTATCACTATTAAGGAGAATGAATTTGTAGTTTAAAAACTCTCAAAAGAGAAAGCTCCACATCTAGGTGGTTTCACAGGAGAATCCTACCAAATGTTTAAAGAATTAGTACCACTTTTACATACTCTCTTTCGGAAAACAGAAAAGGCACGAAAACTTCCCAATTCATTTCATGACTCTGATACTAAAGCCAGACACAGTAGAAAAAAAGAAAACATGAAACCGTTATTTTTCATGAACTTAAATTAAAAAAAATAGCAGACATTATCAAATAAAATTCAGAATATCTAAAAAAAATAATAGCTAATGACCAAGTGGGGTTTATAGTGGGATTGCAAGGTTGGTTCACCTTTTGGAAATGAATCCATGTTATCCACAATATTAACAGGCTAAAAAAGTAAAAGCATGTGATCATGTCAATTGCTGCAGGAAAAGCATTTGATAGATTCAACACCCATTCATTATTTTTAAAATCCCATTTTTCATAAAATTAGAACAGAGAACTTCCTCAATGTGATAATGAGCATCTACAAAAACTGTACAGCTAACATTATACTTAACGATGAGAGACAATGTTTTTCCTCTAAGATCAGAAGCAAGGCAAGAGGAGGGGAGCCTGGAGGGCTCAGTTGAGTGTCTGAGTCTGTTTCGCCTCCAGTCATGATCTCAGTGTCCTGGGATTGAGCCCTGCATTCGGCTCCATGCTCAGTGGGGAACCTGCTCTCCCCTCCCTCTGCCCCTACCCCAACTCATGTGCTCGCTCTCTCCCTCTCCCTCTCTCTCAAATAAATAGATAAAATATTTTTTTAAAAAAAGAAATAAGACAAGGGCATCTGTTGTCACCACTGCTAGTCAACAAAATATTTACAGTTCTAGCTGGTGTAATAGGGCAAGAAAACAAAAGTCATAGAGATCAGGAAGGAGGAACTACACATGTGCCTAGGCAGACGACATGATTATCTACATGGGAAATCCCAAAACACTTGACAAAGTAGCTCCTAGAACTAATAAGTGAGTTCAGCAAGGCTACAGGACCTAAGGTCAACACACAAAACCAATCACATTTTCATATACTAGCAACAAACATTTGGAAACTGAAATTAAAAATACAATATCATACTGGTGTAAGGATAGATGTTTAGATTAATGACATAGAAGTGAGGGTCAATAAATAAACTTTGCATTTACGTTCAATTGATTTTTGACAAGAGTGCCAAGACAAAGCAATAGTCTTCTCAACAAATGGTGTTGTGACCACTGGGTATTCATAACCAAAAGAATGATGTTGACCCCTTTTTCACTATACATAAAAATTAACTCAAAATGGAAGCCAGACCTAAATGCAGAAACAAAAACTACCAAACTCTTATCAAACATAGAAGTAAATCTTTGTGACCTTGAATTAGACAAGAGTTTCTTAGATATTAGCATCAAAAGCATGTGATTTAAAAAATGACAAATTAAATTTCATAAAATTGAAACTTGTGTGCTACAAATAATACCATTAAGAAAAAAAGGGCACCTGGGTGGCTCAGTCAGTTGAGCATCTGACTTCAGGTCAGGTCATGATCTTAGGGTGCTGGGACTGAGGCCTGTGTCGGGCTCCCCACTCAGTGAGGAGTCAGCTTGTCCCTCTCCCTCTGCCCCTTCCCTGCCTGTGCTCTCTCTGTCTCTCTCAAATAAAGAGATAATATCTTTTTTTAAAAAATACCATCAGGAAAGTGGGAAAATTACCCAGAGAATGGGAGAAAATATTTGTTATTCATAAATCTGATAAGTTTAATATCCAGAATACATAAAGAACATTTACAACTCAACAATAGGAAGACAAATAACCCAACTTAAAAATGGGCAAGGGATCCAAATAAACATTTCACCAAAGAAGATATACGAATGGCCAATAAACACACAAAAAGATGCTCAACGTCAGTAGCTATAATCAAAAAGACAGAAAATAACAGATGTCCGTGAAGATGTGGAAAAAAATTGGAACCCTTTTATGTTGTTGGGGAGGTAGTGAAACTGTGCGACTACTTGGCAAAACATTCTGTCGCTTCCTTAAAATCTTAAACACGGAGTTACCGTTATGACCCAGAAATTCTGCTTGAAGGTATAGACCTGAGAGAAATGAAAGCTACATCTATGCAAAAACTTGCACAGGAATGTTCGTAGCAGCATTATTTATAGCAGGAAAAAAGTGGTAACAAGCCAAATTGCTACCAACTGGTGAATGGATAAACAGACTATACGGTATATCCATATAATTGAATATTATTTGCCAATAAAAAAGGAATGAAGTACTAACACATGCTTGAACAGGGACGAAGCTTGAAAATATTACGCTAAGGGAAAGAAGTCAGTCACATTTACAGGAATGTCCAGAAGAGACAAATCCATAGAGACTGAAAGAAGATTGATAGTTGCCAGGGGCCAAGGGCAAAGGGGAACGGGGAGTGGCTGACTGCTAATGGGTATGTGGTTTCTTTTTGGGGTAACTAAAATGTTCTGAAATTAGATATGGGTGATGGCTGCACAGCTCTGTGAATATACTTAAAAAACCACACACTTTAAATGAAGTTTATGGTATGTGAATTATACCCCCAAAAGCCCACGGTTTAAAAACACAATACCATTTATTTACAATTGTGCCAAAGGAAATGCAATACTTAGATACTAAAATCTAAAACAGTATGCATAGGATCTGTATCTAGAAAATTACAAAATACTTATGAAAGAAATAAAGAGCTCAATAAATGAAAAAACTGACTGCGTTTATTGATTAGAAGGCACAGCAAGGCTTTTTGCAGACATAGAGAAGCTTATAATAAAATTGATATGGAAGCTTCAGGTACTAGAATAAAACGATTCTGAAAAATAAGAGTACAATGGGAGGAGTCACTCTACCTGGTATTAAAGTTTATTATGTAGCAACATTAATCAAGACTGTGACACTGACCGAGGGATAGGCACATAGATCAACAGAGCCGAAAGAGACCTACACAAATATGCCTCACTCATTTTTTGACAAAGGTGTCAAAGTAACTCAGTGGAGGAGGGAGAGAGCCTTCAGCTCGGGTCATAATTTCAAGGTCCTGGGTCTGAGCCCCACCTCAGGCTGCCTGCTCAGTAAAAAGCCTGCTTCTCCCTCTCTCCTGCCCTGCTCATGCTCTCTCTCGCTATTTCTCTGTCTCAAATAAATAAATAAAATCTTAAAAAATAGACCACAGTCTTAAATGTAAAATACATAACTATGAAACTCAATAGGAGAAAATCTTTGGGACATAGAGCTTGATAAGGGTTCTTAGACTCAATGACAAAAGCATGGTCAATAAAATAATCCTTTTGTGAAAGAATCTGTTAAGAGGATGAAAATACAAGCTATAGAAAGGGTGAACATATTTTCAAATTATATCCTGGATAATGGACAAGTATGTAAACAGAACTCTCAAAACTCAATGGTAAAAACAAAACAAAAATCCCTGAAATAATCCAGCTAGAAAGTGGGCCCGAGTCATGAACAGACATTTCACTGAAGAGACTATATGGATGGCAAGTAAATTCAAGAAGTATCATTAAGCATTAGGGAAATGCAAATTAAAACAACACCGAGAGCACTCCACACGGGTCAGAAAGGACCCCTCATACACTACACTACACCACCACCGAAATTACGCTACTTAGAAAAAGCCCATCTCTGAGGTTACATACTGTTTAATTACATTTTTATGACATCCTTGAAATGAAAAAATTACAGAAGTGGAGAACGAGTGGGGGTGGTTGCCGTGAGTTTGAGACTTGGGGTTGGGTGGGGTGGAGAGGAGGTGGGTTTGGTTGCCAAACAGCAACACTGAGGATCCTCGAGGTGATTGATGGTTGCGATCACATGAATCCGCACATTTGATAAAACTGCTTAGAATTAAATACATACACTCGTATATAAATAAGTGTATGTAAAACAGGCAAAGTCTGAATAAGATGTGATGTATGATGTTACCATTGGGGGAAACTTGGCGAAGAGTATATGGAATCTCTGTTGCATTGTTACCTAAAACTGCACGCAAACCTACAATTATCTCAAAATAAAAAGTTTTAAAAGTCATACTGTAAGTCTTTTATAATTAAAACACTGTAGTATTAGAGGAACAGACTGACTGACCAGCGGAATAGAGCATACATCTAGAAATAGACTCAAGTATATGTGGAAATTGAATATATGATAAAGGTGACATTTCAAATCACTGGGGCAAAGATAGATGTTTTAAAAAACTGGGGTTGTGACAACTGAGTAGCCATTTGAAAATAGGCAGAGATCCAAACCACATACCCATCCATGAGGATGGACTCCAAATGGATCAGGTATCTTAATGTAAAACCTGAAACCCTTCAAATAGTAGAAGAAAATTGGGCGAATTCCTCTTCAACCTGGGTGTGAGGAAAAGCTTTCTAACTGTGACTCAAATCCAGATGTGATAAAAGAAAAGGCTGATATTTGACTATGTAAAAACGCTTTTGTGGGGGGCCTGGCTGGTTCAGTCGCTGGAATGTGCAGCTCTTGATCTTGGGGTTGTGAGTTTCAGCCCTACGTTGAGTGTAAAGATGACTTAAAAATTAAATCTTTTTTTTTTAAAGTGCTTTTGCATGGCAAAGAAAAATAAACACCATCAGGAAACAACAAATTGGGAGAAATTGCAACATATATCACAGGTTAGAAAACTAATAGCCTTAATATAAAAACTCTTAAAATTGAGGATAAAAGACCAAAAACTCAATAGAGGAAGGGATAAAGACATAAACAGATAACACACACACCAAAAAGGCTTCAGAGCACATGAAAAGATGCTCCCGGTTACTCATAATTGGAAAAATGCTAATTAAAATTACTGAGATACCATTTCTCACCTATCAGATTTACAAAATTAGAAAGTATAGCAAACACTTTGTTGGCAAGGTTTTAGAAAAAAGGACCCTCTCACACCTTACTGAGAGGAATGCAAATTGGTACAAACCTTTCGGGAGGGGAATTTGGCCATACCTGACAAAACCGATAGGTGTTTACTTTTTGACACACCCATTCCACTTCTAGGAATCTACCCTGAACACATACCTTCAGCTAAATGAAAATACATATGCACCAGGTTGTTCAGCGCTGCACTGTAATTGCAAAATACTGGAAACGACCCAAAGCTTATACACAGGAAGGGCTGAATCATCTATGGTACCCCCATGCGATGCTGTGTATTCAGCAGCTGTAATCAAAGAATGAGAAAGAGCTCTAGGAAATGAGAAGAGGTGACTGCTAGGATGTAACGTCCCGTAAGAAACTGAAGCCCAAGAAAGGATCTATAGGATGCTACTCTTCATGTAAGAGAGAAATACACACATGTCTGCTCATTTGTGCGAAAAGAAACACAGGAAAATGAATGAGATTGGTTACTTAGTGGAGATGAATGAAGTGAGGTGGGAAGGATGGAAGTGATGGGAGGTGTCGCTTTCTGTATGGTTTTAACTTGCAGAATTATGTTATTTCTCACCTGCTCGAAAAAAAGAATTAAAATTAACAAATACGGGGAAACGAAAACCCCAAAAAGTAGCTAAACAGAAATAAGTCAACTGAACCGCACTCAAATGACCACACCGGGGGCAAGGGGATGGAATGCCAGCCCGGGGAATTTTTCAACACCATCTTTCGATGGTACAACCCCAAACAAAAGACAAAGAGAATTCTAAACAAATGTTGTACTCTAGTTAATGGGCTTCTTCTCACAGAGTTATGGGTTAGCAATTATGAAACTACCTTCTGTAAATTCTAGGATTCAGGAAATGAGTAAATACATTATGGATAATAGCAAGGAGATTTCTCACTGTCACAAAAGGGAGTTACAAATACGGATGGGGATAGAATTAACTTTGGTGTTGGATTAGAATTTAGAGGTATCAGTGTGAACTCATGGGTTATAGATAGTTAGGAGACAGACAGGTAGGTGGGTAGATAGAGAAATTACCACAATAATAAAAATTAATAAAATAATAAAATAAAATGAAATATAGATGTGGGTTAAGTGATTATTTTCCTTCCTTTGTGGACTGAGAGGGTCTATTAGCAATGACACTTTTGTAGAAATGAGCGTATATCTAGTACCCAGATCTTGGTTTCTGGATATCATTCTCCACCAGAAGAAACTAGGGTTCTTTTGGAGAATGGCTGAGTTTTAGGGCTGAGGCAGAAAATGTACAAGATGATCCTGGAGCATCTTGCTGTGCCAGAAACTAAGGCCATGCTCAAAGAACGATTAGGGACATGTCGAAAAGACTTAAGAGCTGCCATAAAGGGGTTTCCAAATCTGGGACAATTTGAGCATCAAAATAAATAATGAAAGTAAAGGATTATAATTCCCTGAATAAAAAAAATAAATAACCCACGAGGTTACCCGATATAAATAAATATACAAGTAAATAAACCAGGAAGGAAGAAAAGCTCTCTCTTAACAGGAGACAGCCAAATAATACATATAGAAGGGATGATGAAATTAGGAATTCATTATTTGGCAACCAGCATAATAAAGTTGCCTCAGGCAAGGATCATCATTGGATGCTAAACTAGTGAGCGGAAGTTTTCAGAGTAACAGGGTATTAACATTTCTTCAAATATATCCCCATAAGATAATTAGAACAGGAAAAGTAGTACCTCGGCAGTGGAGAAACCTGGCAGACACCACATCAACCAAGTGATCAAGGTTAACATCACCAGTGATGAGACATCTAATTACCACGGATCTTATGATCTGAGGGATGGACCAGGACCCAGCATCACTTCTCTGGCGTTCCTGCCACAGGTGCAGAGCCTGAATCTAATCACGAAGGAAACATCAGACAAACCCGCAATGAGGGGCATTCTGCAAAACAACTGGCCTATACTTTTCACAAATATCAACTCTATCAAACACAAAGACAGATCGAAGAATTGTTCCAGATTAAAGGAGACTAAAGGGGCAGGATGACCAGATGTACCTTATGACCCTGAACTTTCTTTTGCTATAAAACACATTACTGGGACAATCCCCAAGATCTGAATGAGGTCTTTGGATTACACTGGAAATAATGTTAGCTTCATGATTTTGATCAACATCCTGTGCTTGTGCAAGAGGTTACCTCTGTTTTTAGGAAATATACATTCACTTACCTAGGAATGGGAGCACAGTGTCTGCAGGTTATACTCACACAATTCAGAAAAATAAATTGTGTGTGTGTGTGTGTGTGTGTGTGTGTGTGTGTAGGGGAGTAGATAAAACAAAGAAAATGTGATAAAATATCAACATTTAGGGAATGAAGTGAAAGGTATTCAGAAATCATTTGTATTATTTTTTGCATCTTTTCTTGAATTTGAATTCATGTCAAGCTAAAACATTAAAGAAAAAAAGCTTAGACATGATCGATGAAACCCCAGGACGAAGGGAAGGTACAGAGAGCAGAGTAGAGGCCTGAGCGCCAACCATTAGGAAATGCTCCCAGTTGATGGGAACGTTCCCATGAAGCAACAGGGCAGGAGTCTCTAGGTATATGCAGGCATTCGAGGAATGGTTGCTGTCATTTTGATAAATTTCAGGTCAACAGTGAAGCCTTCTTCGGACAAAAGACCTGTTGCCAATGGTCTGCAGAGCCCTGCTCAGTGTGGCCGAAACCAGCTGGTTCACTGGGGTCCCCACGGCCCGGCACTCCTAAGCCAGCGCACAAGGCAGAAAAGCTGAGAATCAAAACTCCTTCCAGGTAGAGTCGTTTTGGAGAATAGATGGATGGATGGGTGGATGGATGGGTGGATGGGTAGGAAGAGAGTTAAGATACAGCTGTTGTTGTATTGTTGTAATGTGTTTAGTCTGAACTGCCATGTGTCGTGAGTGTAAACTACACACTGGAATGTAAAGACTTCCCATGATTAAAAAAAATGGACAAATACTTTGGTAATTGTTAAGCTGATCAGATGTTTAAATAGTATTTTAGATAGTTTGGGTTAAATAAAATATATGCAAAATAACTTCACCCACTTTTTAACTTTTTCAATGTGGTTATTAGACGGCACTGGCCTAGTGGATTCGTGGTTCTCCAAGTTTTTGTTCAAATCTCACCTTCTTGGCAAGGTCCTTTGTGCCCACCCCATTTAGAAGGGCACCCTTCCCGGCCACTCCCCAGCTCCCCTCCTTGATTGATTTTGCTGCAAGTCACTCATCACCTCAGACATACTGTATCTTTTGCTTATAAATCTTGTCTCCCTTCAGCCTCCCCCACGGGACAACCTTCCATGAGCACTTCTGGTCTGCTTCATTCGCTCTTGTACCATCACCCTGACAAATCATTAACTTGCATAAGTTCTTCACCCTGGGCACTCAGTAGCCTCTTACATCGTAACTCTCACATAGCTGCCTATCCTCCCTTCCTTCTGTCAATCCGTCCGCCTGTCCATCCATTCATCTATCCATCCCGTCTATCTATCCATCCATCCACAGCCCCGGCACATAGTAGATACACAAAACATCTTCCCTGAATCACATTTTCAGAATGACTTTGGACCTATTCCTGAATCACTCAGCACCCAAGTTCCAGTTCTGAATTACTCTGGGTGCCAGTTCCATACGGACCGCTGAGCGGCCCAAGTTGAAGAGGAGAAGCAGTCCAGGGTGCCCCACAGCCTGTGAGGGTCCGCAGTAGAGAGAAGGGCCTTGGGCATTGCCCTCCTTTCCCCCCTCCCTTTTAGGAGCCAAAGCTCCTAACAAATCCGAGTGAGGGGCTGGGGATAGATATATTTTCCCAAAAGCAGACAGCCATCAGGAACTATGCGGGCAAAGAAGTACATTTATTTATGTATTTGTTTGTTTGTTTGTTTAATTAATTAATTTATATATTTATATATTTATTTATTTCAGGAGAGACAGAGCGAGCACAATCAAGGACAGAGGCAGAGGGAGAAGCAAACTCCCTGCTGAGCGGGGAGCCCACTGCGGGGGTCGATCCCAGGACCCCAAGATCATGACCTGAGCCGAAGGCAGACAGACACTCAACAGACTGAGCCGCCCAGGTGCCCCAAGAAGTACATATATTTAGATTTTTTTTTATTTGACACAGAGAGAGAGAGATCACAAGGAGGCAGAGAGGCAGGCAGAGAGAGGAGAGAGGAGGAAGCAGGCTCCCCGCTGAGCAGAGAGCCCGATGCGGGCCCCGATCCCAGGACCCGAGATCATGACCTGAGCCGAAAGCAGAGGCTTTAACCCACTGAGCCACCCAGGCGCCCAAGAAGTACATATATTTAAAAAGTGCTAGTCCATTTCAGTTCTCTTGGACTCCATGTTTCCCTTCTTCTTCCAGTGATTTAGGTCATCAGTTTTACCTCTAGAGAGGATTTAAAGCTCATATACTCCACTGGTCAAATCACAGCCTCCAAATATAATAATCCAACCCCCAAAGAAAAAAATCTCAGTGAACCCTCTAATCTTCTCGGCCCTTCACTGGAGTGACGGGGACCACAGGGCCCAGAGAGGGGAGGGGACCTGCCCAAGGTCACACAGTGAGGCAGCAGAGCTGGGCCTGGCACTGAGGCTGCCTCCTCCCAGACAGTGGTCCTGTTTCAGGCCGGGGGAGGGGGTGTGGCTAGGGACAGATCCCAGAGGTACTTGGGCTACAATGGAGGAAAACCGTCTCAGAGCTGTTGGCTGTGTGGATTCTGTAAGCGCCCCATGAGCTAAACGGGGCCAACACTGACCCTTTGCTCTATTGTGGACCCTCACAGGTAGTGGGGCCAAATCTCCTCTCCAATTTGGACAGGTCGTGGGGTAGTATAAACCTGGAGCCCAAAGCAATTTTCAGAACAAACAATAAGCAAACATGCCAAGTACTAGGGGTGCAAGCAGTTGAGAAACTTACAGCATCTTCTAGATGAGACAAACTGTTACTCATTACAAAAATAAGGGTGGGGTAGTTTGGGTTTTTTTTTTCATAATGAAAATTAGCAAATATGAAGTCAAACCTAAAACAGCCCATATGTTTAAATTAAAATAATACTAAATAACAAGTCTCTAAGGAACACAGCCCTACCCCCACCCCAGTATTTTTTTAAAATCTGTTTTATCTTAAATGAGGCATCAGTACCAAGAGAATTAAATATTTACTCTAGCTGAGAACAACTCTTTGTTACTGGGGGGAGAGGATGGGGGGGAAAAATCCTTTTTGATAAGCTACCATTTGATAGCTAGAAATGAAAATCACCCCTATCTTCCCTTCTGCTGCCCTCAAGCCGGAGGCCCAGTGACCCTTCTGTAAGGGTCTGTGAACCATGGGGCAACACAAACAGCTCCAGGGTGGGCTGGGAGTGGGAACGCCTGAGTCCCGGACGAGCTCAGCCCCGGCATCCCCATGTGTAAAACCAGGGTCTCTAAGGGAACTTCCACTTTTCCCATTCTTTGGTCCTACATAAACACAGACCAATTCCTTTTGTCTTTACCCAAACTTCCAGAACTATTCTAGGCCATTTAACAGTCGCAGGTCCCCACCTACCAACCTAACACAAACCCCCTACGTTGTCAAGTCTCTGGTCGTTTCCAAAAGAGCAAATGATGATTTATCATTTTCAAATATTTTAAGTAACTTAGAGTTTAATTCACAACTCATTGCATCGTGGAATGTCAGGGCTGGAGGAGCCCTACAGATTTCCCCTAGTCAAGTCCTTTGTTGTACGGATGGGGAAACTGAGGCTCAGAGCTTGATCTGAAGCACATGTTGGCTGATCCCCCAGGTGGGTGTTCTACCCACTACAGCACCAAGATCCCTCCCAGACTCCAAGCTGGTCCCAAACAGTGACTCTTCCAAAAGGGCAAGCACTAACTGTTGATTACCTGCAACTGCTGGAGGGCATCGACTTTCCACTGACTTGCTCCAATCCTCCCCCTCCAGGCGAGTCAGGAAGCAGGGGCCCAGGTGCTCCAGCAAGCGACAGGGCTGGCGCTGCTCTGCATAAGGACCCAAGTCTGAATACTCATCTTCACCATGACCCTGACTGACCCAGCCCTGGCAAATCTGGCTTTCTTTAGCAAAAGAAACAAAGGATGGCGGTGGAGGCTGGGGGGGGGGATACCTCAATCTGTATGCAAGCCAGTTCAAAGCAAACCAGCACTCATCTCTTCATAAAGGAGAGGGAAAGCCCAAGCTCCTAGCAACACACTCCCTTCCCAGAGGTTCTACCTTGAGCATGGGGGGATGGGCGTAACCAGATCTGCAAATGTGAGGCACCACACAGGTGAAAACGTTTGAGGGTTCGTTTGAGGGTTCAAATGGCTTCCCGAACCTGCTCTTCATGCTCTCAGCTGGCTTTCAGGACCTGCGCATTCTTTTTTTTTTTTTAATTTATTTTTTTTTGAAGATTTTATTTTATTTATTTATTTGACAGAGAGAGAGATCACAAGTAGGTAGAGAATCAAGCAGAGAGAGAGGAGGAAGCAGGCTCCCTGCTGAGCAGAGAGCCCCATGCGGGCCTCGATCCCAGGACCCTGAGATCATGACGTGAGCTGAAGACAGAGGCTTTAACCCACTGAGCCACCCAGGTGCCCGGACCTGAGCATTCTTTAGGGCCAGGTTAATGGGATGACAGGGTGGTCTTTAGGAGAGGTAGAAAGCCCTTACTGTAAGGGGTAGAGCACAGCCCCACTCAGAGCCTCAGTTTCCCCATGTGTGATTTATGAGCCCCCCTGGCCTTGCCATGAGAAGCCTTTCCACATTTGCAGGCTCGGATGGGGACAGCAGGGGAGTTTCTCTGAATCGCACCCAGCACATTCCCCTCCCCGCCCCCCCCCCCNAGAGAACATGATGCCCCCATCCCTCAGGACAGGGTCCCGGCCAGACGTAGGGGCAGGTCCACCACCCAGTTTTCACAAGGAGCTGGTCAGACCTTTTTGGTCATTTGGGGGAGTCAAAGACCCACTTTTCCCTCCCGATGCCAGGTGTGACAGTGGAAATGCAGAAAATCCAACCAAATCTTTGGCCCTCTCGGGTCCCACTTAGTAACTTCTGTGGCAGGCAGACATGGAAACTCCTCCAGGGCCTTGGGCCACACACACCCCTGGCCCCCCTTGGGAGCTGCAGAGGGCTGGACAAGCAGGCTCTCTAAGCAGGCAGAGCCTCCAGAAGTGTCTAGATCCCAGAAACACTGCATGCCCTCCTTAGCCAGGGACTCATTCATGCTAGTTTGCTTGGGTATAACTCACACAATGATCAAAAGAAGGGACAGAAGGACTTTTCATGTCGAAAGAGAACTGCTTTTCTTTTGTGGCCAGTGACCCTAAAGAGAGGAATCCTGGAATGCGTCCTGAGCCTGATGTCTGCAAGACCATCTCATCGACACCTGCACTTTTAAATCTCCCACAATGCCATTAGGCTGGGCAGGATGCCCATCTGTCAGCCAAGGACCCAGCAGCTCAGGTAGGTGCAGGGACTTGCCGAAAATCCCACGGCTAGTCAATGACCTTTGCCGGAAGGCAAAGCTCATTGTTCCTCCCACCACATCACAGTGTTTCTACGCCCATGGGGTGACCAGGGATGGCCGTGCAATCTGCGCAGCCCAAGGCACCACCCTGAGGTGTTCCTAGCCTGTCTCAAAGAGAGGTCTGAACCCCTGAAATTAGATGCAACACTGCATATTCTGTGTGGTGGTCTAAGAAGACCCACAACTTTCATCAGATTCCCAAAGTCTGTGACCCACGAAAGGCAAGGACTCTGCTCCAGAGAAACAGGAATTATCTTTGTTAGGATTTGGGGCTCGGGAGAGGAGCAGGAGTTGGCCTCCCTGGGGGCAAGCTCAGGAGAGCCTTGGCAGCTAGGTGGTTTTGGCTGTTCTCCAATCTCACCAACAGAACCAGCTTCACGCCGGGCAAGGTGCCACTTGGGGGGGGGTGGCTGTCCAAAAGGACCTCCCTAAACCCTGAACACCTCCTACCAGCGTCCAAAAGAGCAGACACTCTCTGACACACGGCAACCCTTGCGTCCCACAGTTCAAGTTGGAGGTTCCAGCTTCTCCTGAGGGGGGGAGTCCCACCGAGACATAGAGGGCTGGGGAGGGCGCCCTTGCTGGGGAGGGGGAAGGGGTGTGAGGGGCAGGGGCAGGCCCAGGAGCCAGGAAGGGCAAGGTGGGGGGGCTGAACCCAGATTTGGTCTGCTCAGGATTTTGCAAAGAGCCAACCCACAGACGTGACTGAAAAGGCCAGAAAACCTGTCCCCAGCCACGTGCGGAGCAAGGGCTTCCGACCTAGCCCTTTCTACCCCGGGGCCACCTTCCCGAAAGGGTGCGTTGAGGATGAGAGAGACAATGGAAGCTTCTAGTTCTCAACTTCTGGGGTGACATGTGATGCAGAAGGCCAAGCGCCTCGCAGGAAAAGTCCGGCTGACCTGGTCGGCCTCCGCTGCGGACTCCGAAATAGGCCTGGGCCGTGGGAGCAAAGGATGCTTCGAGGGCCCCAGCCCCAGGTCTGAGAAGCCAGCCGTCCCCGCCGCCCCAGAGAGGGGCCCGGCCTCCGGCTCCCACACCCACTGCTGCTGTCTGGCGAGAAAGGACAGGGAGCCTGGCAGGGCTGCCAAAGCGCTGTCACGCTGTCACTCGGGAGGGACGCAGGGAGGAGGGGGGAGAAGCCTGCGGGGAGGCTCCCGGTGCAGGAGGAGCCCTGGGCAGCAGACCTGGGGGAGACGCCGGCTCGACCTCACCCGTGCTGCCGGCGGAGCGCCCAGCACCCGGCTCGGGGAGCGGCGGGCAGGGCACCGCGGGGGCCCCGGGGCGACCACCCCACTCCTGCTCTTTACCCCACCGCCGGCACATCCCTAGAAACCACCGGATTGTTCTCTCTCATTCAAACGGCAGCTCGATTCTTCTAGCGCCCAAGTGTGTCAAATTTGACTCCATCATATCCCCCAAATTAATTTCAGAGTGGCGGCGAAGTGAAATGGCATACTTCCTTGAGCTTTTGTTACAACATGTTCGCGCAGCAAACTGCGAAGCAAATGTAGTAATTAGAGGTTAAATTAATCCTTGACAGACAAGCGGCTTAGAAACACTGTGGCCTCCTCCCCAAACCCAGCGTAATGCCTGCCAGTCTCTCACGTGACGTTGGCAAGCACACCACGACTACTGTCCCACTTAAAATTCCAAGGTCGGCGCTGGAACTTCCAAAGGCAGATATTAACACGGAGATCTCATTAAGAACGACACCCAAACAATCCCCCGAACTGCCAACAGAGCCCACCCAGCCGAGCCCTCCGAGGGGCTGGCTGCCCGCCTCTGCACCAGCAACTGGAAAACAAGACGAGACACACTCCTGAGGCCCCAAGGCGGGCCCCGACTGCTCCTTTAGACGGGAGCTCTGACTGCACCCCGCCCCCTGCTCTCCCACCAGTGCTCCTAAGCACACGCGCCACGACGCCCCCACATTTGCTCCTCCTCCTCAGGACAACCCTGGGTGCCCACAGCGGGCATGCAAAGGGGGTGTTCCGGACTCAGATGGCTGACGGAGAGTCAGGGTCTCCTCAGGAAAGTCAGGCCCCTCCTCTCTCTGGGCCTCACTTCCCTCTTCTGTGAACTCACGGGGCTTTCCTCGTCCAGCTAGAACATTCTCCATCTCTTACTATAGGAGCTTGTAGGTGCGTTGGGGGCCCGCATGGCAACCACGGGCAGGCACTGTAGGCAACACACTGTTGGGGCCCCACAAAGCCAGGCAGAGCGGGGTCCAAGCCCGCCCCTCGGTGTCACAGAGCCTCTGGAAGAAGCTAAGGGTGGGGGGTTCAGGTTTCAAACACTGGGCAAAATATGAAAGCAGGTGTCACTCACTAGCTCATGCCCCATGGCCTCGAGCGGCCTTCTCTAGACCTGGCAGAAATGCGTCCCTACGGCCCAGCGCCCAGGTACTTGCACAGGTGGAGGGAAGGGGAAGACACGAGGGTCAGCTGGCCGCCTGGCGGAAGCCCGCGGCCAGCCCCATCCTCCTCTGGGCCTCACGGACCAGGTGTCCGTGTTCGGAAAACAGCATTGCCCAACCCCCCACTTAATGGTTACTTACTGGGCAGAGCGAGAAGTGGGGCACACTGGGAGGGGAAGGCAGCTGGGCCCCCTCACCCTGAGGAAACGGAGGGGTCTCCAGACTGGGACGCAGGCCGTACAGAAAGGGGCGCCAACCGCCCCTGGGGTCAGAGGGCAGCCAGGGCAGGACGGGGCTGCTCTGGGTGGGCTCCTCCAGCAGGGTCGGGGAGGGAAGGGAAATGTGAAGCTGCAGTTCCTGAGAGGCCCCGAGGAACTCCTCTGGGCAAGGAAAGTTCTCGCAGACTGTGCAAACGGCTTTTTCTTTCTGGTGCTCCAACTTGGGTCCTGTCTCTGGAAGCTTTTACTCTGGGAAGCCCAGAGTCAGCCAAGTCCCTCACGACACCTCACCCTGGGGCATCTTTGGGGGCTGTGACAAATGTGATTGCCTTGGAAAATCCGAAGAGGTCGGGTTTGGGGGGTGGACTTGAGGCCCGAAGGAAACCAGGGAGGCTCTGTGAACAGGGAGAAAAAAAGAAAGCAACGGGGGGGGGGGGGAGGGGGGACACCCAACNTCTCTTGCTCCCATCCCTCCCCTTGCACAAAATGCTCAGAAGCCCCGAGCTCCTCATTTGGAAGCAGGACACCTCCACGACCACGGCGCCCACAGTGCTTGCACGTGAAGACCGCCTAACACAAGCGACGGGTCCTCGCCTCCATGGGCCCCCGGACCCACCGCGCAGCGGCTCTGTGGGGCCTGTTCTTCCTTTGCCACGGTCGCAACCAGACGACGACTAGAGTGACAACAGCAACAAGTACGAAGTCTTGCGGGGTAACCCCACCATGTTCATGCAGGTTCAGAAAGCTCGGGACCTGAAGACGTTTCAGGACTCAGTGTCTGCAAAATCGGACTGCTTCCAAGTGAGCTTCGAGAGGCTTCTTTCCTGCCGTACAGCTGACTGATGCTGCCTAGGTTACCCTGGGTGGCGGCGCTGGGAGGGGGTGATGGGAATCAGTTTATTGTGCTGGCGCATGGTAACGGGCTCCCGCTTCCCGCCATCTATCTCCCTCCCCGGCCACATCTGTCTGCTCCAACAAACACTCGGCCTTTTCTGCTTGGATAAGGAGATTTTCTAGTTACATCCATTATATGTGTATCAACATTTATGGCAGCAAGATAATTGCCAAAGAGCTCAGAGGATAAAAGGTCCTCCTTCATAACATTCACATCCCCCCCCCACGTTTAAAAAAAATCAATATTAAAATCAAGCAAGAATTCTTGCCTGGCTGCTGCATCCTCAAAGTTGGAAATGTGATTTTTAAAAAACACCCAGCTGGACCAGGAAGGAAAGAAAAGGTTCACCAGTGAGTTCAGAGCCCCAACTCCAGCAGGGCCCGTGTGCGTAGACTGAAGGCCTTTTTGTCCTTGAAACCTTTGCTAAATAACTGCAAAGCAGCAAATCTGCTCTCTATTAGATGAGTCCTTTGGAAACATGCCAGTCTAATTTCAAAGAGTTTAGATCCCGTTATCTGAAAACCAACCCAATGACGAGGAGGCCTGCCGTCAATAGGCCCTGAGATCCCCAGATTAGGGGTACCGGACGAGAAGCCTTCCAGGATGCCTCCCAGCCTCCGCCTTCTCTGCTTCTGGGGGAGAAGTTCACACCCGCAAAAGACACAAAGAGAGGGAGCACTTCCCACTTTCATATTGTTTTCATTGGCCCTCTGCCATTTTTTTTTACTCCTCCCTCTTCTTTCTGCCCCTCTGAATCTCAGCCCCATTTCTTTGTAGGTGCAGCCATTTTCCCCAAAGGTGTTTTACTTTCCCAGAAAATGACTATTTCATTTTCAAATCGCAGCGTGTTCAAGTTGGAAGGGACTCAGACTCCCAGGTCATGAAGGGG
>LNAC01001078.1:58063-69097 GCA_002007465.1 Ailurus styani
TTTTTTTTTTTTTTTTTGCCAGAGGGGAGTAGCCTCCTGCTGTGTGGAGACCCTGCATCGACCTCACCTGATGTAGGTGCTTTGCAAGATGATGCTTTTCCTTTTCAAGACTGGCCTCCACTATCTCTCGTGGCCTCTGGGCTGAGAGCCAGGGTCAGACCTCAGTAGAGCCCAAGCTTGGAAGTACGGTTCTCACTCGACAGAAAGTAGCTTGCATGCCAACAGAACTGCAGAGATCGGCTAAGGTGTGCTGGCAAGAGGTACGAGAGCGCTCATGGGAGTTGGGTATTGAAGGTGTGGGATCCAGGGAGTCGACCGGGAAGAATCTGGTGACCTAGTAGCATTCACTTGTACCTAGGCATTCAGTGTTCAAAATTATTGGGAATGGGTGCCAATACTCTGTTGGGGTGGCTTGCTGAGAGACTTGGGCATGACAATGGCCTACAATAAATGAGATGGGACTGCTGTAACTTGGTTGCTATGGTATTGAGGACAGAAGTATCACGTCCAGAGAGGTGTTAGAACAGATTTATTATGTGGCACCAGAAAACCTACCACTTGACTGTGTTCCTTGCATGGGACAAAGAGCACTTCCTTTACGGAGGCAATAGGGAAGAGGGCCACTAGCGTATTTGAGAAGTTTGGGAGGTAGTTGTCCTCTCTAGGTTGAGTTTTATAGTACGAGACACCACCACGGAAGTGGGTCCCCCTAAATCAGTAGATGTGGTGAGACTCTAAAACGGAAGACGCCAGGTGGCAACACTTAGCCATTATTATAGTGGGGAGCAAGGTCAGAGTAGCAACCGGGGTACCATACCTACAGGGATCTGTATGAAAACCAGCAAACCACTGTGTTCCTAGGACGATAGATGGAGGGATAACTGGGGCTGTCCCTTGATTAGGATAATTAAAAAAAATATCTAAACCTTATAACCAGAGGGTACATGTTAGTCACCTCAATGAAGAATTCAGTTCCTTACCCAGTTTCCAGAACTATATCACTTCCCAAGCGCCGAGCCCAGATGGAAGGGGAGGCCGGTCTCCTTGGAGGAGAAGTGTCACCACAATTACACATGACAAACATTCTCCCAACCCTCCCCAAGGAGAACTAAGGACATTTGCGAAGGTAACTGTACTAGGGAAAGGGAACTACTTCTACTTTTCGAAAACTATTGGAGATAGGGTCTGAGCTTACTTTGGCATCAGGAAATCCAAGATGCCACTGTGGTTTCCTCGCTAGACCGGGGCCTTAGGGAAGTCAGCTGATATATGGAGTTCTGTCCCAGTGCTTTGATGGGTCTGTGGGCCCATCCCGTGGTCATTTCCCTGAATCCCAAGTATATAAGTGGGATAGATATTTCTAGCAGCTAGAAGAATCCCTGTATCGGTACCCTGGTTTGTGGAGTAAGGCTTATTTTGTTAGGAAGAAGCAAGTGAAAAGCACTGAAACTGTCCACTCGCTCAGCTCCCTCAGCCAAGGTAGCACATCAGAAGCAACACCAGGAGGAATTGCAAAAATTGGCTCCACTTTCAAAGACTTAAAGGATGCAAGGATGATGGGTCCCATCACATCCTCATCCACTTCATCTGTACGGCTCCAGCAAAAACCAGATGGATTGTGGCAAGATGGGGGCGACCACTTCCTGCAAACTTCACCAGCTGGTTGCAGCACCCATGCTACCTTTGCTAAAGCAGACGAGAACATCCCGTGGCACTCGGCACGTGGCTCTAGGTCTGGAGAATGCATGATCTTAATCCCCTCCAACAAGTGGAATTAAAAGCAGTTTAAGCAGTAATATACAGCAGTACATATTCAGCACATCAGCCCAGGGTGAGGTGACTCCTCAGCTCTCAGCTCTCTCCTAACGTAGTCCATGCAGGTCTTGGTCTTCTTGACATTTCATAGAACACCACGCTGGTCCATCCTATTGATGGAACTGCTGACATCATGCTGGTTGGGTCTGGCGAGCAACAAGTGGCGAGTACATCGGACATCCTTGCAGGACACATGCAAGTGAGAAGGTGGGAGATAGACCCCAAGAAGAGTCAGGGGCTGCCATGTCAGTGAAATTGGTAGGGGTCTAATGATCGAAGCATGCCATGACATCGCCTTTAAGGAAAAGAATAAATTACTTTTCCTGGAATTGACTACCATGAAGTAAGAGACCCAGAACGTAGCCAGTCTTTTTTGGGTTTTGGAGGCAGTGTAGCATGTAGCTGGGAATTTGTCTCCAAGATATTTATTGGGTTGTTCAGAGAGTACCAGTTTTGAGTGGGTTTTAGAACAAGAGAGGGCTCTGCAGTGAGCCCAGGCTGAAGTACATGCTACTTTACCTCTTGAGCCTAATGACTCATCAGATCCATTGGTGCCTGATGTGTCTGCGGTAGATGAGAATGCTGCGTGTGGGCTTTGGCAAGCTCTAATGACAGAGTCACCATGCAGACTCCCAAGGTTTTAGAGCAAGGTCATGCCTTCTGTGGCAGAGAATTGTTATCCTTTTAGAAAAGAGTCTTGGAGTGCTACTGGACTTTAGTAGAAAATTAGTACTTGACCATGGAACCTCTAGTAACTACAAGACTGCAATTGTCCTCCATGAGCTAGTATTATTAAATCCATTACCTTATAAAGCCGGGCAAGCCCATCCTTTATATGATGAAAATAGTCATTTTGGATACAATAGACTTTGGATCCAAGAAGGTCCATGGACTCAACTGAATTACACAAATAAATGGTCCAGGTTTGATGTCATCTGTATCAGTGGCATTGACCACACCTTTCCCTCAGCTCATACCTGTGGCTTTACAGAGTTTCCCGATGACCAAATGATCGAGGATAAAGTAATGTAGGCCTGGTTCTCAGATGGGTCAGTACAAAGTAGTGGCGAGAGCTGAAAAAGAAATGGGCTGTGGCCATTTTCCCACCGTACTCAGAGAGGGTGTAAGGAGCAGTGGCAACAGGAAATATTCCTAGGGGGTGGGGTTGCAAGGGGGTAGAGTTGGTTATCAACTTGGGATAGAGGGAGCAGTGGCCTATGAAAGGATGAGCCACCGGCTAGTGGCAGCTGGCTTAGTTAGTTGTCATGGGTTCAATTTTGTTTGCCTTCCAAGTTCATATGTTGCAGTCTTAACTAGCCCCGGTACCTGAGATTGGGGCCTTATTTGGAAACAGGGTCATTGCAGATGGAATTCGTTAAGAGGAGGTTCTACTGGAGTAGGGTGGAGCCCTCATCTAAAATGACCGATGTCCTTACAAGGAGAGGAGATCAGAACACAGACACAGACAGGGAAGAGCAGGTGAAGAGACACAGGCCGAGGTGGCTGCCGACAGACCAAGGAGAGGCCTCCCTCCCAGCCCTCGGAAAACCCAACCCCACTTATGCCTTGAGTTTGGACTTCTGTTCTTTAAGTCGCCAATCTGCAGTACTTTGTTCAGGCAGCCCTAGGAAAATTAATACAGTAGCTGGCTAGGGGCCTGGAAAGAACATGCTTGGAAAACCATGCTCATGGCAAAGGAGGCACAATGGGCACAGGACTCTCTGGGATTACCATGTAGCCAATCCCTCGGTAGTGGCAGGTGTCATTGAATAGCCTAGTGTAGGGCGACAATGCACCCTGGAGTTGAGGCCCCATCCTTCAGGATGCAGTGTGTACATGGATCCAATGACTGATAGATGGTCCCCAATGGTTAGAACCCACAGATCTGGAAACCACAAGATGGATCTAGGAGTGGGTCTTATCGCCATCATTCCCAGAGACCCATTCATTGATTTGTGCTTCCCCTCCCTAGAGTTTTAGTCTCCACCAGGTTAGAAGTTCTGGTTTGATGATTGGGACAGAATGTTTCCACCAAGGGTCACAGAAAGGATTCCATTGAACCTAAAGCTGCAATGACCATCTGGTCAATTCCAGTTTCTCATGCCAGCAAATCAGCAGGAAAGGAAAGGAAGGGTTAGGGTGGCTGCCATACAGTGGCAGCAGGGAGGAATGTGCTTAGAGCTCAGGGAATTCAATGGGACAATTTTTCTTGATGCTGCTTTGTCCAGTAATAGAGGTGATTGGGCAATTGCAGGAATCATAGCCCAATAAGAGCAAGGCAGCTAAAAGCTTAAAGCCTTTGGGAACACGGGCCTGAGTCACCTCACCAGGCAAGCAACACAGACCAGCCAAAGCGTTGGCCCAGGGAGGAACATTTCTAGAAGAGAGGGTGGAAGAGGAAGATGATGCATATTAATTATGGCCTAGGCTAGGACACCTGGGTCGCTCAGTGGGTTAAGTGTCTGCCTTCAGCTCAGGTCATGATCCTGGGGTCCTGGGATCGAGTCCCTGCACTGGGCATCCTGCTCAGCGGGGAGTTTGCTTCTCCCTCTGCCTGCCGCTCCCCCTGCTTGTGCTCTCTCTCTCTCTCTTTCTCTCTCTCTCTCATAAATAAATAAAATCTTAAAAAAATTATTACCTGGGGATCAGACAGGGCACCAGGGACTGTCACTTTATCACCAACTCTCTTGCCTTAAGTCTTTGCAAAGATTACAGCCGGCATCACCTTGAAGGGACCTCTGGCATGGATTGGTCTTGCACTTTGCACGTCTCAAGAAGAAGCGAGAGCATTTTATGTTCTCAAAAATGGAGGCCCCACATTGTTGTATGGAGTTGGGCATAATGGAGAACACAAGCCAATCTGAGTGGCACAGGGATTGGACTGTATCAGACATTTCAGATTCCCTTGACCTGACCCATCTCTTATTCCAGCCCTGGGGTGGTGACCCGTTCTGTGGGGATTCTGACCACCTTCACGCTGGTGCAACCTGCCAGATCCTTACAATGGCTCGGGTCAATGCTTCTCTCACACCTTGGGGTTCTCTGGTGCACCCACGGATGCGCACGCTGGCGTTTGGGGGTGTTCACACCCCACGAAATAACTGCTTTCCTTTTCCTTCCATCATGGATGATCTCAAGACACATTTCATAGGGCTCCTGAGAGAGTCCCATAAATTCGAGCCTTTCACAGCATCCAACTTGATAAACGTGTTCTTGTGTTGACTTTCTAAATTTTTTTTTAATTTTTGAAAGATTTTATTTATTTATTTGAGAGAGAGAGAGAGAGAAAGAAAGAGAGAGAGAGAGAGAGAACAGGAGCAGGGGGCAGAGGGAGAGGGAGAAATAGATTCCCTGCTGAGCAGGGAGCCCGGCTTGGGGTTTGATCCCAAGACCTGGAGATCATGACCTGAACCGAAGGCAGAGAGTTAACTGACTGAGCCGCCCAGGCACCCCTTGTGTTGACTTTCTTTCCTTCCCTGCATCGCTCCTCTTGCCCCTCACTTCTGCTGCCTGGGGTCACTCTCTCCTGAATAATACTCACATGGAAGCCTTTGTCTCAGATTCAGCTTCCTGGAGAGTGCACTGTAAGAGAGAAGGCACACGCCTGTCCTCACTACATTTCCAAACTGGTTGCAGAGACAAGATACAAGACATGTACACGCCCAGTGTGACCTGTCTCGCGTGGCGCTGTGCCCAGTGCCGCAGGAGTGTGAGGCATCGTAGGAGCCCTAAGAAATCCGACAGGAGGTGCTCAGGAGGGCAGCCTTAAATTGCAACGGTTTAGCTGATATATGAAGCATGAGTAGAAGTTTCGTCGGGAAAAAGGGGTGCGAGCCAGTGCTTTTGGGGGATAAGTGGTTTTGCAGGGATAAGGGGAAGAGAGGATGACTTAAGGATTGCTGGCTGTTTCAACCTTGGAAGCAGTGGTGGTTATGGGGTTGTGGGGGACATGGGGCCAGAGCGGAGTGCTCTTTCTAGAAGAAGTGAGGCCCCAGAGGCCATAGGCCAGGATGGGGTCCAGGACCCAGGGGAATGGGTCAACCATCCACAGGGGAAGGAGCCACCCTTTTTCCTTTGAGACTGAATAGAAAGAAGGAAGAGAGGGAAGGGAGGTGTGCAGCGATTCTGAGGTGCAGAGGACAATGGAAGCTTCCAGTTGGATGACTCTGGTCTTCTCTGCGGAGCCTGAGCCGAGGGGAGCCGGGGCTGGCGGAGTCAGGGCGGGGCCAGGGCTGGAGGAGGCTGGTGGCGAGGCTCCGGACAGCTGCTGTGGGGAATTCCAGAGGGATTGAGCTGACAGAGGGAGCGCCTTGGGCCCTACCTGCTTGCCACGGAACTTCACACAGGGGAGGGCCTTGCGGTGTGTGCTGAATGTAGGGCGGGTTCGCCATTTGTGGCCTAAACTGCGGTGAGTTCACGCTTACCCTCCTCACGCTTACTTTCTCCTTCTTACTGCCCCCCCATTCTCTCCAGTGCACCCCCTTCCCACCCCCAGCCTTTGCCTGAGTTGTCCCTCCTGCAAGCAACAACTGGTCTTAGATCCCCCAAGCCACAACCCACATTCTTCAAATCGCAGCTCCAAGCCCCACCTCTAAGGAGCTATCTTTGTGATTAATACCAACCATTCTCGAACCCCTCAGCAGAAACCCCAGACTGGCCCTCTTGTCCCATGCACTCCTATAATTCCTGTTGCTTTCCAAATTTAGCCGGGGCCACGAGCTGGCAAGCACCTACCTCGGGACCCCTGTTAGAATGCCAGCTCTGTCTAGGAGCCCAAGGACCATTCCAGGGGCTCCTAAGCCAAGTCCAGGCATCCATAGGGAGTCCAGGGAGGTCACTGATGAGAACCGTGGATGTGGGTACAGAATATGGTGTGCGCACATGGATGAGATTCTGGGCATTTTTCTGGAGAAAAGTTCCAGAAGAAAAGTTTCTCAGCCCCTCACCAAGATCCGTAACCCCCTAACAGCCGGAAGCCCAGCTGTGGCCCCTTCTTGGTGGCCACACCGTGCCGTGGGCCTACGCCGCCCTGCACAGCTCATGGGCAGAGTGCAAGAGGCAAACGGTCAAGTGCTCGCTGCTCCCGAGACCCCGGGCCGCTGCTGAGGCTGTCGTGGCTGCAGATGTTTGCACTCAGCTGTGACATCCCAACATCCCAGCAAATGGCTGACCGTTAGAGAACCAGCCAGCTTTATGGGTCTTGTGGAAATTTAGAAGGTCCTAACCTCGCAGAGCTAGACCACGAGTTTTGCCAGAAAAAGAAGAGCCGTTCCAAGAAAGAGGGATTCTGAGCTCTGAAAAGTTTGGGGGATCCTGGGTTAAACAGCATGAGTCTTCATGAGGTCACGGAGGCTCTGGGTTTTCAGGAGGGAGACAGAGTATCTCCCAGCCGGATTTAAAGAGCTCTGCGGCTCCTTCTACTGACCGGGTTTGGGTGGGAAACGGTTTCATGAGTTTCTGGAAGTGCCCTTCTCCCCCTCCTCCAGTGGAGAAGTCTGCTGGGCACCTGAGCTTCCTTGGGGACCAGTGGGGGACGCCCAAGTGTGCGTGCCCGGGCCCCGCCCGCGCTGTCACTCCCCACCCCTGCCCTCGGCCCAGCTGCCACGTGTCTGTGTCTGTCCTACGTTCCCTTGTGTCGCGCTGCCTTACGGCCCAGATGACAGCCCGAGCGCTTTCCAGTTACTCACTGTAGCAGGCGAGGTTCGCCAGGGAAACTGGGCCAGTGGGATATAAATATATAAGGAATATATTAAGGAGTTGGCTCACGCGATTGCGGGGGCTGGCAAGTCCAAAATTTGCAGGACAGGCCAGCAGGCTGGAAGCTCGGGCAGAAGCTGTTGTTGTCATCTCCAGGCAGAATCGCCTCCTCTGTAAACCACGCTTTTGTTCCCAAGGCCTTCCCAGTGACTAGAGCCGGTGGCTGGCCCGTGACAAAGGCAGGATGGAACGCAGGTCGCCTGATTCCAGAGGGTGCTTTGCCCACCACAGCGGGTCACGCCGCCGAGCAGCCTGGCCCCCGAAAGTCAGTTTCTCAGGGCGGGGCCCCGCCCCCGGCTCTGGGTCAGGCTCTGGGGCCCAAGGCCGGCCGTGGCCTTGGCCGAGGAGGGGTTATGCACCCCCACCCCAAGATTTTCCGCAGACAGGAGACGTTCCCACAAAGGCGGCAGAAACTTGGCACCTGTCTGGGCTTTATTTGCCTGCATGTTTGTTTGGAAGTATCTCCGGCTTGTGTTTCCCGGGCTTGTGTGCTCAGTCCGAACTGTGGAGCTTGATGTCTCTGTCCCCTGGAGCCCCGTTCAGGAGCTGCTCCCCAAGTCTGAAACTCCAGGTTTCTGTCCCAGGATGTGCCCAGCTAGTACTCCAAGCCAGGACCGTGGGCAACAGATTTCCCAAATGGACAGGCTTCCGCACAATGTCTGGAAGCGCCTGCCATGCTGGCCAGAGGGCTGCACTGCAGGTGAGGCCGGAGCCGGGGGCCGGGGAGGGGACTGTCCCTTGGATTGGGCCTGGTGTGGTGACTTGGGGAGAGACCTTCCCCCCGCTGGCCTCGGCAATCCCATCTGTATGATGAGAGGGGAAGACCAGAATGATCCTCAGTGTGCTTTCTGTCTTAAAACCAGCCTTGGAAAGCAGAGTTTGAAGTCACTTTCCAGAGGGTTCTGTCGAGGACTCTTCTGGAGCTGGGTCTCAGGAGCCAGGTACAGACAGCTAATGGCTACGCAGTGCTCATTCACACACTTGCAGAAAACAAATGGAACCCCAAAAACCTCCAGCAGGGGCCACCATTCTCGGGACAAGGGGTGGCAGTTGAGACAAGTAAAACTTGGGGGAGATCAGGAATTGTTTTGCCTTCTCTCCCTCCCTCCCTCCCTCACTGTCATCTGACCCCGGCACAGGTCAGCCCCAACAGCTGAACCGGGACAGCAGGCACCCTCGCATCACGGGGGGAGGGGGCGAGCAGCGGCATTCTTCCCCTGCCGCCCCTCACGTTGAACACACGCTCTCCCATCACCCCGAAAGAAAAATGCCAGGATTCCGGGAAGCGGTGCAAATGTGGGCTGGCCTTGGGGCCTCAGAGCCTCGCCGAAGGCCACCGCAGATGTGTGTGCCCCAGGCTCCGGCGTCTCTTTCCATCCGGGCCCTCACGTGGCTGATCCTGGGGCCTCAACCCTGGTCACAGGGAGGGCGGCCCTGACCAGCACCAAGTTCAGAAGAGCTGGCCCAGTGGAGGCGCTCCGGGAGGCACCCTCTGCTGGGCTGCCTCGGGGAAGAAGAGCCTAGAAGCCCGAGCTCTCGTTCCTGCCTCTAGCCCACCGGGCTTCCCTAAGAGGACTCCCTTGGCTTCTTTACGGAGTCCCGAACGTGTTCCTGGCCACTCCGTTCACCCAGTAGTCCGCCGATGCCATCGCTGCGTCAGAGGCTACCTCACCACTGCCCTCCTGATGCTTGCCACCTGGCAGGCAAGACAGACGAGGAACAAAGAATTGTTTCGAAGGCTACAGGGAGTCTACTGCTGCTCTGAAAGGGGGCAGGGAAACCGTGCTTGAGAACAAGGCAGGGGCACTCGATCCCAAGGGTCCAAGCTCCCAGCCCACGGCTCCCTCTACCTCTCCTCGCCGCACTCCCTTCGTTCTTCCACCCACTCCCAGCTGCGGCCAATTAGATTGTCGTTCACTGTCACCCTGTGAGCTTAGCCAATGACAAGGTCCAGCACTGGCTGCCTTTTGCCAAACCTGGAGATAAACCCAAGGCCCTTGGCAAGGTGGAGAGAAGGCCAGGACCGAGGCAACCAGCGTTCCTTATCCACCTGCCTCGATCCATATCCCATCCTCACCGGAGGGACCAGTCTCAGCCCGGGGGCTCCTGGCACCTGGGGGTGGGACGGGGGACAGGGACCTGAAGGGGGTGCGGCTATCAGGCTGGGCCTGGGGAGAGAGTGACCCGCTTTGGTGAGGGATGTTGCAGGTGCGGCTGTGGCGTGTGGAGGGAACCAACCGGCGTTGGGACCCTCCTCTGTGCCTTAAACCTGCACTTGACAGGTACGGAAGCCGAGGCTTAGAATGGGGAGCAGTGAGACTTGTCCAACGTTGCTGGGCTAATAAGTGACAAGCCTGCCATCAGACACCACAGCCTAGGCTTCTGCAGTCTATTTTGCCTTAAGGCTGTGAAGGGTCTTGAAGAGAAGAGGACCTGGTACTGACTGGCCCCAGCATAACGGAGTCCGGGGGACATCGGAATGTCAGAAGGGGGCAGGAGCGAAGGCTGGCTTGGTGGCAGCAGGGGCCAGAGGTAGCCCTGTTCTGGGAGATCACCTGCAGGGTTCTCCAGGCCTGGTGCCCATGACCTCTTCTCTGCTCAGCACTTGCCCGACTGTCTGAGGTCATCCTCCCGCCCGCCTGTGTGGGAGGTCTGATTGGCGGGCGGACCGGACAACAGAAAACGCAGAGGCACAGAGTGCAGGAGACATGCCCAAGGCCACCTGGCCCCCCAGGGGCATTCTCGTGCCTCTCTGACCCATATTGAAGTGTCCGTGTTGTGCCTTTCTTTAGAGTGGGGGCTTGGCTCATGCTAGCTAAGCCGCCTTCCTGAAATTTCACAGAAGAATCTGGAATTCGGTAACAGCCCCTCACACTAAAACACTGGTTCCCTTTGCTGCCACACAGATGCCCTTCTGCCCGCGGTTCGCCCTGCTCCTCACCATCCACGGGGAGCAGGAAGCCCTGCCCCATCCCTGTGACTAGACCCCCGGCTTGCTTCCTCCTCAGGGAGGGGCTGACCGGCTGGCCCTGGACCCTCGGTGCACAGACCTACCTTCCTTAAACCTGCTGGTCTGGACCCATCGTCATGACACGGAACATCTGAGCAGCTCCGACAGGGGTTGTCCACCCATTCCAGAGCTAAATGCGGAACGGGAGGAATCTCAGGAATCCTTCAGGCTCTCAGATTCCACCTTTCTTTTTTGCGGGGTGGAGGAAAGGAGCAGGAGCTCTGAAACTGTCCTCAGCCCCGACTCGGGCGCTGGGGGAGAGGGAGGGCCTGGGAGCCCGCGGGAGCCCCTCGCCCGCCCTCCGCCTCCTCCTGGGCCACCTCGGCCCGGCCCCCGCGTCCTGCAGGTGCTTTCCGGGTCAACCACACCCCTCTGCAGCCGCCCAGCCCTGCGTCCCGGCGTCGGGCCCCCGCGCTGCCCCAGGGCTGGGGTCCGCTGGGGCCCAGCTGCCT
>LNAC01001078.1:69189-79579 GCA_002007465.1 Ailurus styani
GGGCAGGCTTCCGCCACCAGGGCCCCGGCTGCACCCAAAGCCCCGTGTGCGCCTCCCTCCCCCCCCACCGGGCCGGACCTGCCTGCGGCCCAGCGACCCCCGTGGCCTGCTGTCCTGCGCCGAGAGGCCCCGCACCGAGGGCGGCGGGGAAGCCACCGGCCCACACGTGGCAGTGGCCTCCCGCTTGTGGGGAGCGGCCCGCGATTCCGGGGCCATGGGACACAGACGGACATCCACGTGGGAGGCGGCGGACCCGGAGCTGAGGCCCCACCCCTGCACCCCTGACTGCCTGGGAAGGAAGGGGCGGAGAGGGAGGGAAGGAAGGGGGCAGGGCAAGAGGGAAGGAGGGAAAGCCACGCGCGCCCACTGCCAAAGGCCCATCGGCGCCCCGGGGCCCAGTCGGGACTGGGGTGGCTGCTTCTGAGACGTGTCCCGTGTTCCCAGGGGCCGTGTGCTCGACAGATGTCCCCTTCGGCAGGTGACCGGGGTCAGCAGACCCGGCCAACCGAGTCCCCAACGAGAAAATCTCCCAGCGGCCCCGCCCCGGGCCGGTTGCTCCCGGTGGGCTTGGATGGGGCTTCTGGGTCCTCTGGAGGCCCCGGGC
Source organism: Ailurus styani (assembly GCA_002007465.1). NCBI lineage: Eukaryota > Metazoa > Chordata > Mammalia > Carnivora > Ailuridae > Ailurus > Ailurus styani. The sequence continues at coordinate 69,794 of LNAC01001078.1, forward strand.
CCCAGGAAGACTCTGCGGAGAGCCCTGGCCAAGGACGCAGGGACCCCGGGCTGGCCCTGACTTGCCTGTCACCTTGGCCGCAGCCCCTGCCCCCTGGGGGCCTGGTGTCTGCACCTGTCCCGCGGCGTGGGCTGGAGACCTGGCGGACCCGATGGGCCCTGCCTGTCCCTCCCACAGGCTCTCGGGGCCCGGCCGGCTCAGGGCTCGGACTCCAGGCCTGCCGGGGTCCCCTGAGCCACCCTGGGTCCGCTCTGGCCACCCGATCGACGCACAGGGATGGGAGGCCCCGGCAGCCTTGGGTCCCTGGGTCTCCAGTCCTCCGGTCCCATCACCGCTCCAGGGACAGGGTGCGCCCTCTGCTCTGTAGAGCCGTCCTCCCCGCTTCAGACAGTTCTGATTCTGGAGGTCTCCCGGGGCACCCAGAGTTCTGATGGAGATGGTGACCTGAAGCTACAGATGTGAAAGGGACAGCAGAGACGAAAGCGGGCTGGCTCTCCCAGGCTTAGGCCGAGGCTCACCCCAGTCACCATTCTCCGGGGGCCATACCACGGCCCTAGGAGGTAGTTTCTTGCCGTCTCTGTCATACCGCTGAGGAAATGGTGGTCCAAAGCCACACAGTGCCCAGCAGACGTGGCTCCAGGAGCTGGAGTCCCAACCCAGGCTTGAAGGACCCCAGAGCCTCTGGACTAATGCTTAATGAGAGCTGAGACCCTGTCCAGCCCTCACCCCACCCAATACCCAGCACCACGCCACACACAAAGGAGGCATCCAGCTGGCATTCTGGAATGATCACCTGGCTAAAGGAGCCACCCAGGCAGCTCAACAGGGCCAGTACCCTGTCCGGGCGTGTCCCAACCCCCAGGGCCTGCAGCAAGGGAAAAGCTGTTTCTGCAAAGAGGCTGTCCCTTGCCATCCCAACACTCAGTCCGGAGCCTGTTGCCCCAGGCAACAGGGGCTGTTTGGAGGAGCGCTTGGTAACCTCTGTTGTCACAGGCGAGCAGAGCTAGCTCAGTGGCCTGCAGCTCTGTGAGTGAGGGGGAGAAGCCAGGGTCAGCTCCTAGCGTGAATCAAGTACAGATTAGATCCCGAGGGCTGCACTCTTCCCCCAAGGAACCCTGAAGGCCTTGAAGCCCACGCAAGACTGGGGACGGTGGCCGGAATTATGGAGGGAGGGACAGAGCAGAGGGTGGGGAGAGCATGGCGGGGGGTCCAGGGGGATGCCTTCAATGTCTTCCAAGGAATTACACCTCTAGAAATGAGCCTAAATTACAATCAATTTCCAGATAAAACTTGCCTTGAAAGACAGATTGGTGGCTTGCATGTTCATTGTACCCAAACTTTAATTAAACCCTTTAAAACGAAAAGCTGCCTGGCATTATTCTGCTAATTGATCTGACCTGGAGAAAGAAGGCCCTGTCTGTGACCGCAGTGATTGTGTGTTAATAACATTTATTCCTGCGGTCTCGCCCAGGTCCCTATTATGTATTCAAGAAATGTGTGGGCTTGAAGCCAGTCATCACAGAGCAAAAGAAGTAAGACCTCCAAGACCCCTTCCCCGGCCCCCACCCCCGCCCTGCCACTTCTGGTCGGGCCTCCTGGGCTGGGCTCCCCGGGCCGCAAGCTCAGGTGGGACCGTTGGGGGTTCTTTCCCTGTCCAGCAGTGGGGGATTGGAAGTCCCCATGTTTGCTGCCCTTGGCAGTTTGAAGGCTTGGCAAGGTCACAGGGGACAGAGCTGGTGATGGGTAGTAGGCAGCTCATTCTTTAGGATTCCATTCAGAGAAATCCGGGGTTCTCAGCCTCCCCTCCTTGGAGGGCCGTTGTGCCAGGAGCTGCCACGGCCCTTCCAGAACCTCAGACCTGGCCGCCTTGTCCATTTGCCGCCCACGTGTCTGGCAGGAAAGGAAGTGACGTCCGTGCCCCGTGCTGCCCCCACGGGTCTGTCTCGCTGGGCTTCGTAACCAGTGAGGGGAGGGGGCCTGACCAAAGAGCTGTGTCCCCCTGGGCACGGCCCCAGGGTCTCCATGGGCCGATAGTAGGCATGTTCTCAGTCACCCGACAAGGGTGCTGAGTGTGACAAAGTGAGCTGGCGCCAGGTGCTGCCTCGGTAGCTGTGGAGACAGAAATATCGAAAGTACCGCTTGGCAAGTGCTGCAAGAGGGGGGCTGCTTGCAAGGCACTGTGGGAATTCAGGCAAGGGAGTGACTAAGCCTTCTGGGGTGCAAGCCGCCAGACAAGCGAGGCTTCCCGGGGTGGGGGCATGGCACCCGGCTTTCAGGGATGTGCCAGGAGGAGACGCAGACGGAATGATGGGCAGGGATGCTGGAAGGGCGTGGAAGCCCCGACTGGCATCTGGGGTGCCTTGGACCCCGTGTCCGTTTACTGTCCCTACAGCCACGCCAGAGGGGTGATTGTCGGGCTGTGCTTGGGTTGGACAAGCATGGAGCTGCAGACGCCTGTGTGGAGAAGGCAGGAGGCCGTTGCACTCGGGAAATCTGGAGGGGACAACAGTGGCAGCAGCCCGGCAGAGCACGGGCACCGTTATGGAGGGAACGTCTATGTCCCCCCAGATCCCTGTGCTGACGCCCCGCCTCCCACCGTGGTGGCACTGGGAGTCGGGCCCTTAGGAGGTGCGCGGGTTTAGACCGAGGTCATGAAGGTAGAGCTTCCATTATGGGATTAGTGTCCTTTGAATAATAAGAAGAGAGGCCAGCATGTTCTCTCCCACCATGTAAGGACGCAGTGAGAAGGTGTCTGTCTGTTGGGCAGGAAGAGCCCTGAGGACCAGGAACCAAATCTGAGAGCACCTTGATCTTGTACTTTGAGCCTCCAGATGGTGACAAAGAAATGTCAGTGGTTTAAGCCCCCCAGCCTCTGCTATGTTGCTACAGTGACCTGAGCTGAGTAACACCGGCCCAGACACGGACACGAGCACATACACACGTGCACACACATGGGCACACGCACACACACGCACACGACCCACAGCTGGGCATGCACACGCATGCGCACACACCCAGAGAAGCGCTCACTTGTCTCCCCACAGACGTGTGCTCACCTCCAGAAGCATGCTCGCGGGCACGCGCCCCACAGGCACACGCCCACACATCCATGCACATTGACCCCCCTCGACAGTACCCTAGACCTCTGCGTGCTTGGGTATCCAGTCAACAGGCTCCACTCTGTGAATGGGAGCCAAATCTGGAACAGATGCTCGATGTCCCATTCATTGCCCGGGCGGAGACTCTGAGTGGCCCTTTCAGAAAGGCATGGAGGATCCTGTCTCAGGACTCCTGGATGGGACAGCCGCTCCAAAAGGGGCTGGATCAAAGTCCCTTCTTCCGTCTTTGCTCATGCTTCCCCCCCCCACTGGCCCCAGTGGGAAAGGGGCACGCGGTGGGGGCCGGGGAGGCAGAGGCTGCAGTTCTCGGGTGGGGGGAGGGAGGCAGCCTGGAGCCTGGCCCGTGGGGGACGCAGCTGGCCTCTGTGTGTCTGTGTGTGCACGCGAGTGTGTACCAATGCGTATGCATGTGTGTGTGTGTGAACCGCAGGCGGCAGCCCTTGCTTGACCCCCTTAGAAATGCCGAGCCCCCGACGCCCCCCACCTGGGTGTGTGCTGATGCTGGAAGCACAGCGGGGCCTGGAGTGTTGCATGCCCACTTAAATGCCAGCTCCATCCCTGTGTGGCTTTGGGCCTCAGTTTCCCCATCCTAAGAACTTATTAAAAAGAAATAGGTAGGGGCGCCGGGATGGCTCAGTCGGTGCAGCATCTGCCTGCAGCTCCGGTCGTGATCCCAGGGTCCTGGGATGGAGCCCCGCATCACAGGGAGCCTGCGCCTCCCTCTGCTCTCCCTGCCTGGACTCTCGCTTGCTTTGTCTCTTGCTCTCTCTCTCTAGCAAATAAATAAATAAAATCTAAAAAAAAAAAAAGGAATAGGTAAACCAGTTGCTACCCTTGTTGGAGGTGGGGAAAGAGAATCGAGAGACATCCATGCAGTGTCTGGAGGTTCATTCCATACTACGCAAGCGGCACAGATGAATCAAGGGCTAACTTCGGGTAGGCTCCGTACTGGGCCAGGGAGCACGTTCGGAGCTCCTGATTGGCAGTGAACGTGACGAGCTGTGCTCTGTTATCAGGGACTGACACTCTAGCCAGGGAGCTGGAATAGATGGAACCGGATACAATGGGTGGTCTCTAAGAGACCTTCCTCCTCCCGCCCCCCCTCCCCAATACTGAGGCCCCTGAGGTGGCTCCTAAGTGGCCTGGTCAGGAATGGGAAGATGTGGTTGGCAGAACAATGCCTCCCCCAAAGATGTCAACATATCTTGGACCCTAAATGTAATCACAACGGACCTTCTAAGAGGGCGAGAGTCAGTAGTAGAACATGTTACTATGGAAGCAAGATGTGGAGGGATAGGAGGAAGGGCCATGAGCCAGGTGCATGGTGCTCTCTGGAAACTGGAAAAGGCAAGGAAACGGATTCTCCCCGCAAGGCTCCAAAAGGAATGCAGGCTGCCGATGTCCTGATCTCAGCCCCGTGACACCCAGTTCAGACTTGTAACCTGCAGAAGAGAAAGAGCATCAATGTGTGTGTCTCCATATACTGGTCCCTGTGAGTACAGGAAGCTCTTGCTGTAACACCCATTTTACAGATGGGGCTTGTGGAGGAGCGGCCGGCCCATGCTCGCCCAGGGGAGATGAGGTAGCACAAGACTGGCCTCGGGCCCTTCTGCTCTCCCACTGCCTCCGGCAGGGAAGCCTCCGCCAAGAAGGAGAGAGATTCACAAGCAGTCATTCCAGTGCTAGAGAAGGAAGGAGCTGTTCTGGGTCCTGCCAGACTTGCTTTCTGGAAGCCTGGGGCTGGCTGGTCGGCAGGGTCCTCGGGGGGCCTCCAGCCCCAGATGTCATGCCCTTTCTAGCAGCCACGCTTGGGTGCTGACCCCGGGCTTCGTCTAGAATGCCTGCAGGGGCTGGGAGCCCACGGAGCTGTGAGGCAGCCTTGAAACCAAAGGGGTCTTGAACACCTGTGCCCCGGCAAGCTGGACCGGGAGATTCAGAGAGGGACAGGGCCTTTGCCAAGTCACCCAGCTGGGTCAGCGTCACATGGTGGCAGAGCCCAAGGCCCCTGATGGGGGCAGCTCACTCTTTCTGTTGTGTGAGATCATTGGCCCTGATTTATGGGCCGAAGAGGCCCGATTCAATAGCAGACGCAACAATGAGCAATTAGCCCGCTGGCATGGTAGCTGGTGTGGCAAAGTGAATTTCTTCACCGGCCCCTGCGAGACCTGCCGGAATAGCACAAGAAGATGTTAAAAACATTGATCCAGGAAGCCTCACTTCCCAGCTACTTGGATTAGCACCGATGACTGTCCAGCCTGTGACAACAGCAGCGGCTCGGAGGCGGCCCGGCTTACATGGCCATGGGGACAAGTGCCAGAGCAGAGGAGAGATGTGTGGGCTCCCATCTCACCAGACTGGAGCCTGGGCCGGGGCGAGCAGTGCGGGATGGCAGACAGACCCTCCCACGTCTGTGTTCTGTCCTTTCCTGTTGCTGCCAGGAACCCCCTTTCGGGCAATGCCAGAGGCGAACTTACAGCACAATTTGGGACAGCGACACAAGACGAGAGCAGTCCCTTTTTCTTGGCTCTGGCTCATTGAGGACTCCACAGGGTCTCCCACCGAATCTCACTATAGGAAGCCCTGGCATAGTGCAAAGTGGTTCTGCAGCCCCAAACCCCACCTCCCCTCCAAGATCCTAACTCCGTCCTCAGGAGCCTCTGAGCAACCCAGACCAGCAGACCCCAGAAGTTCAGACCGAGGGTCCCACCCCAGGGAGAACTCACAATCCGGTGGAGGAGAGGCAAGGGAGCCAAGGTCCCCCCCCCAGGGGCATGTGTTCCTCAAGAATCATAAGTTAGGGCCTCGAGACCTCAGCCACCACCGAAAACCCCGTGGAGCGCGCCTTCTTATCCCGCTTCAGGCAGGATCTAAGACGGAGCCCAGTTAAGCGGCCCAGCCGCTCTTGCTGCGGGGAAAGGAGCTGAGCAGAGGTGGGAACCCTCAGGGAGGGGATCAAAACCAAGCCACGGGCTGGTGGGTCTCCAGGGTCCCACCGTCCCTGAACCACGTTCTGCGATCTCTCATTGACTCACACTCTCACTCGGGAGCTGCCGTATCTTCATTTCTGCTTGATCTTCCGCGTGTTTTCTCTGTTCCAACGCAGTTAATGATCTGTAAACACTTTCTTAAATGCCCCTGGGAGCTATTTCGTCGGTGGTTCCCGGAGTGCGGTTCACAAGCCGGCAGTGATAGTATCACCTGCTGCTTCTTGGAAATGCACATTCTCGGGCCCTGTCCCCGATGGAGGCAGACGCTCTGGGAGCAGAGCCCAGTCAGGACCGGCTACGTAAATTGTGGGGCTCAGGGCAAGATGAAAATGCTGGATCCCGCTTTCAACGTCTCTTGCTAGCATCAGCACTGTCCACGTCACCACGTCTCTGTTGGGTGTATCGCCTGTCACGGCTGTGACGCCCGCGTCGGCCGGCCTGGGGCTTCAGACCCCCCTCCCCCGACCTGCCTGCTGGACGGCCACCGCCCCACAGTTTACGTGGTCGGTCCTGGCTGGGGGCATTTCCCGTCGGCTCCCGGCCTTCCTCCATTCTCCACCGACGCGGAGGTGTCCGGATGGGGACCTTGCTGCACCAGGTGAATTTCCAGAACAGACTCCCAGACAGAGAGGTGAGCCTTCCCGGGGCTCGCGGTCCTGCGCTGCCTACAGGAGGACAGGTTAGCCTCTGGCGGGTTGGGCCGGCTGCCCGTGACCGCTGGAGAACCTCTGCCGGCTGAAAGGTGTAGAAGCACGGCCTGGACACCATTCTCACGCCCTCCGCCGGGAAAGCGGCCGGGCGAGTCAGGGGCAGGGAGAACACGAACGCCGGCGTTTCCTTCGGCTACCCCGATGGGCTCACCCAACAGAAACGTGTTGTCTCATAGTTCTAGCGGCTGGAAGTCTGAGGTTAAGGTGTTGGCAGGGTGGGTTCCCTCTGGAGCTCTAAGGGAGAAACTGTTCCCTGCCTTTCCTCTACTTTGTCTTTTTAGTTGTTGTTGTTTTGTTTTCTTGTTTTTTGTTCGTTTGCTGGCCATCTTTGTGGCACATTCCATGGACCCTTTGTTAATAGGGGTGTCTTAACCCAAATATGTTTGAAAAATGCTACCTTCTTCAAAGTGAAACCACAGGACTTCTCAGGGCCTTTACTGTTATGTGCGTCAGGATCTGCCAAGATGGGCATAGGACAGGCAGAGTTTTGCCAACTGCTCGGACCTCAGAACCCCTTTATCTGTAAATCCCTGTTGACTTTTGTCTAGGCTCGGGATGGGCCTCTGAAGGCCATGGGAGCCTTGAGGTCTCTCTGCAGGGCAGCAGGCAAAACAGTGTGGCTCTTGGGAGGATCCTGCTGAAGAGACATGTGGGGAGACCTGGGGGAGGTGGGGGGGGCATAGGTCTTTGGGCCCACACCTGCCTTCTGTGGACTCAGGAACTGGAACCATCTCTGGCCTCCGTAGAATTAATTATCCAAACCTCCTCTTTTTTTTTTAAAGATTTTATTTATTTATTTCACAGAGGGAGAGAGATCACAAGGAGGCAGAGAGGCAGGCAGAGAGAGAGGGGGAAGCAGGCTCCCCGCTGAGCAGGGAGCCCGATGCGGGCCTCGATCCCAGGACCCTGAGATCATGACCTGAGCCAAAAGCAGAGGCTTTAACCCACTGAGCCACCCAGGCGCCCCAAACCTCCTCTTGATAACACCCCTTAATAAACCTCTAATTTCCTCTGTCCTGAGGTTTCACAGACATATCGACCTCTCTACAGAAACATCTGGGCTTCTTTTCTGTTCTCGCCCACACCTGCCATAGCCCTTAACTGTACCTTGTACGCTTCAGCCTGCAGCCCCGAAAAATACAGCCTACTCCTCACGCCGATTTCCATCCTCATGACAGAGCTCAGTGTTTCTGGAGGAGGCCTGAGACTTCCTGCCAACAAAGGGAGGGGCCGGGATCGAAGCTGTAAGCGCCCTGCCCCTCGTGGTAGCTTCCACATCGGCTCCCTCAAAATTCACAAGGTCCCACTTCGAGGGTTCTGAGGTCGACAAAGCCAATGCATGGAGGTGAACTGTCCCTTCTGACAGAACCTGCTCCCTAAGCTGAGGGAAAGCGTATTTGGCAAAGGACTTTCGCCGGAGCCCAAACGTGGCAAATCCAGATGGACGTGGTAATGACCACCTCCCGAGGCAGAAACACACAAGGTAGGAATCCCAGCAAGCGGCGCCCTTCGCAGACCAGAAAGCTCACGTCTCAGCCCGGGGTTTAGAGTAGATTGAACTCAGCAGGACGAAGCATCTCCACTTGGAGCCAGCGGACGCAGGTCGGGGTCCGAGGGCCCAGTGCGTCTCTGTTGTTCTGCCGGAGCCCGTGCGACAGGTCTGTCCTCCCTCCATGGAGGGCAGATGGAGGACTTGGTCTAAAGTCACCCAACGACCTCGTGACGGAGCCACCCCCGGGATCAGGAGCACGGTGTGTCAGAGGGAAGAGGAGCCCCCGGTTGGCACCCTTGGCCCCAGGAGTGGGCAAAGGAGCCAGCAAGGGCTGTGGGCACCCGCCCCCCACTCGGCGCCCAAGGAGGAGCCTGGAAGCCAAGCAGGCAGGAAGCCTGTGACCGGCGTGCAGGTGCCTGTCATCCTGTGCCCTGGCTTCAGGGGGATTTAGGAGCCACGAGGCCAGGACATTGGGCCCGTTTGGGGGTGGGGGGGCAGTGCACCTGCTCCCCGGGGCAGGCTGAAAGGTGCACTTCGAATCTGGCAGCCTCTCCCGCGTTATGCACCAGGCGCCGACCCAAAATAGAGCGAGAGCGCTTCGTGCGGACGTCCTGGCAAGCTTGGAGAGTGAGAAGCAAAAATACCTCAGCCACAACATCTTCTATCTCGGCTTGAGGCAGGCGCGTTATGTAATTGTCACTTAGTCATACTATTAAGTATACAAATTGTCAAGGTGATAACAGGGTGGAGGAGGACGGGGGGCGACTTGCTGGGGGGAGAGCCCCCCTCCCAGCTGCTCGGGCCCCGGGGGGCCAGCAGCACCGCGGCCGCGGGAGGGGGAAGACGGGAGCCGGCTCCCCATCTCGTCCAGCCTCCGGGGGCCCCCGACAATGGCTGAGACAGGAAACCCTGCCTGGGTCCCCGAGGTGACCACTGCAGCCGCCGGGTGGGGAAAACTGATGGCCAGGGAAGCCGGTTCCCCGGAAGCCCCCTGGAGAAGGAGGGGCCGGGCTTCACGCTTGGGAAGCCCCCCAAGTCTCCCGAGGGATCACTCAGGAGCAAGGCTGACGGAGGCTGGGACCTCGCCCTTGTCACCGCCACTGACAGCCTCAACCTGGCTTTGGGGCCAGAATTCTGCCGGCAGAGGATTAGTCAGGGTGACAGCACTCGGAACCTCAGTGCCTGAAGAAAAATGGCCTTCATTATGCTGTAAGGCCCGAGCCTGATTTAGCTGTTGATCTAAAAATTAGAGACAGAGACAGAGACAGAGACAGAGAGAGAGAGAGAGAGAGAGAGAGAGAGGCGTGCGCACACACACGCGCGCACTCGCGCACACACACGTGCACTGAGAGAAGAGGACCGAGAGGTTTGAGAATGAGCGTGCTTGTGTCGCAGGTGTGTGGGGGGAAGAGCGTGGGAAGGAACGCGGTGGGGGGCGGGGAGAAGAGAAGATGCATGTTCGTTGTCGGGGGGGGGGG
>LNAC01001078.1:81819-141916 GCA_002007465.1 Ailurus styani
GGTGGGGGTGGGGAGGGAGGGATGCCTTGTTGCTGCTGAGTGCGAGTAGGAATTCACGTTGTCTTTCGGCCGAAAGGAGTAGGGAGATAGCTCCTTACCGCTCCCCATGTGCCCTCCGGGGCAAGAGCACGAAGGGTGGAGATCTCCTTACTGGAAGGGGGGGAATGAAGATCCAGGCTCCCTACTTGGCCTTTGCCGATACTCCCTGAGGCAGGGAGAGGTGGGGACATGCCGTTGTAGCCTGGTGAGGGTGAAAGTAGTGGGTTCACACTGCGTCCCTTCAACTCCAAGTCTGGGAAACCCCAGGAACCTCCCTACCGTGTCGTTCCGCAGGCCACCTGGTCCCCAGCTGGTCTGCTTCTTCTGCCTTTCAGAGTCATCTTATTTTTGTTTGACATGTAATGCCCGGGAGGTTTGCCATATCTAGTGAGAGGAAATAGGACAAATGTACCTGTGCCGTCATGTCCCAGTGGCAATTTCTCTCTCTTCGTCCTCATGACAACCTTGTGAGACAGGTACTAATTCGTTTCCATTTTACAGGTGAGGCAAGTGAGGCCCAAGAAGGTCACCCAGACACCGCGTGCCAGCACCAGGGCTGTGAACTCCTGGCTCAGAGTTTATCCTATGACACAAGACATGGTGGTTTCTGGTACCAGTTTGGGGGAAGCAATGGCCCTGTTTTCCCATGCCTTCTCAGGGTAGGGAATGGGAACCTCCCTCATGGCCACCTTTGTGGACAGGGTGGCAAAAGGTCCTGGTTCAGAAGGACAGAGATGAACAGGCCATGAGAACATCTGGTTGGAAGCCAAGCCAAAGCCCTACCGGGATTTCAAAGAAACAGACATGTGGCAACTTCCCCGGACCCTCCTCTTGCTCCTTGGGCGAGCACGGTGGGCCATGGGCTTGCTACGACACTCACCACCTCTTCATGGTCATGGAAGCGCTGGCCCATGTCTTATCTCCTTAGAAACTCGCATTTGTTACTCCCGTTAGCCCCAGTCTACAGGTGAGGGCACCGAAGCCCACAGAGGTGAAGTGACGAGCGAAAAGTTCTGGAGCTTCTAAATGCTAATGCGTCTGGCTCCCCTGTGATTGAGAAGCCCCTTGAGTGGGGATTCCCCAGCCTCTAGTTGAGTGCCCGGCACAGAGGTGACTTAGAACTTTCTTTGAGTCCCTCCTACCCTGGCTCCATTGTGGATGGGGTCCGGTTGGGGGCTGGGACCCACTAGACAGTTCCAGCTCTCACTCATGTACAGAAAGCCTGGCTGGGGGGATGCAGATAGGAGGCAAAAATAAGGGGACAGACCATTCTTACCAGCTCACCTGACCTTGGGGCTTGTTGACACGTGGCCTCCCATGCCAGAGGGACCAGCACGAGGATGACCCAGGGCTTGGTATTGGCCAAAAGGGAAATGGCTGGCATAGCAGGGGGGTCCATGGGCAATGGGGAGGGGGAGCTCTTTGGCTGCCTTCTCTCTAGTGTTTAGGAAAGGCTTCCCGTAGATGGGCCCTTCGCAATCCGCCTTTCACACCCCTCCCTGTGCCCTTTGAGCAGGACCAAGCTGGTGACTTCATGCTAATTATGAAGCTCCAATTACAGGGCCCCAGACAGTGACTGAGCAGACATATCTCATGTTACATCTTTTTGGAATAAGCCGAGCTTATATATGTGCTGCTAAACAGAAATATTGCTATCGGGTAAGATTCATAATAAACTGCTGCTTAGGAGACTGGGGAAGAAGATTCATCTGGCTTCTCCCAATGAGGCTCTTGGTAGCATCTCATAACCCCAGTAATTTGTTGAGCATGGCCACCGACACACACACACACACACACATACACACACACACACACACACACACTCACCCTCTCACCCACTCACGCACCAGCTCTCTGACGTAGTTTTCTCTGTGATCAGGCAAGACGGGAGATATTTTGCTGCATCATAGAACGGCTGTGTGGTGATAGGGTTCGTGTCGCTTGGTTTGGTGAATGCTGCCACGTGGAGGGAAGGGACGTTCTCCATGAGTCCTCATGAGGCTTGTCTTGAGTGAGACGGGCCCTGGCAGGTGCTTCTCACTGACCAAAGCCTGCTTACCTGGCCTGAAGCCCCAGGGAGGACAAAGCCTTCATTATCTCCTTGCACCCCAGCTACCAGGGTCGGGGCTTGAGAAACAGGGCCTTGGAGGCACTGTGCTCTGGGGGCTCGTCAGGCCACACGGGAGACTGAGCCTAGCTTCCCAGCCTACTCAGCCTGAGGCTCTGGGCTCGCCACCTGGCAGGTTGGGATAAACTGGCCAGGCCTACAGGCTTGTGGGTTCAGAGAGCCCTTCACTTTGGGAACCTGTGAGGTGGGAAGTCTGTGGGGGCGGGGGAGGTGGGGGGTAGGGGGGCTGGTTGTGTGATGCTGGCAGGGCCCTAGTGACCTAAATCTGCGTCACCTCCTAGCTACGGTCTTTCCAAAGTGGCCTCGCTATGTCCTGGGAGGAGCCTCCCCAGAGATACAGTATATGATCCAAATCCAGAACTGTTCTTTCCCAACCCTGAGAAGTAATTAAGCTTGGTGGCAAAGGTGTACTTAGACAGAAGAAAGTCTACTTAGGAATCGAATCAACTGTGTTTCTGAATTCTCCTCAGAGAACAGTGAGGATTTCCATGGAACCAGGCCTGCGGAGTTTGGAGGAACTGTGCCTCTTTTGACATCTTGATTTAGCCCCAGTAATAATGATCTCGGAATTCTGGCCTCCAGACTATGAGAGAAGAAATTTCGGTTGTCTCAAGCCACCAAGTTCATGGTCACTTGTTAGAGGAAACTGATACCTCCCAGCAGCTCGGTTCTTCGTGAACCCACAATCCTTCCAAACTCTTCCAGAGAAACCTGTTCCTTGCCCCTTCCAGCTTCTGGTGGCTCCAGGCTCTCCCTGGCTTGGGGACACATCACTGCCATCTCTGTCTCTGTGGACACGTCACCTTGTCTCTTATAGAGACACTTGTGATCACATTGATGGCCCATCTGGATGATCTAGAATCATTTCTCCCATCTCAAGATCCTAAATAATTGCATTTTTTTTGAGCCAGATAAAGGAACATTCGCGGGTTCTCAGGATGAGGGCCTGATATCTTCGGACACCCTTTTCCACCTGCCAGTTCTCTGGGGGCAGGCGTGGGGTGGGGAGAACAGCTTCTGGCTAGAGGCAGGTGAGAGCTGTCCAATTCGCATGCCAGGTTCCCGTCCGTGCTTCCCACCAAAGAGCCCAGCCCCGGGCTTGACGCACAACCAGTGTTCAGGCAGGCGTGGAGGGAGGCATGGAATGGAGGCCAGACGGAAGGATGGGTGGATCGATGGACAGGTGGAGGGCCGACGGGACCCACCAACAGGCTCTGAGCCCCTCATCCCGTCTGCGCGTCCCCGCCGTCCAGACAGCTGCGTTCCTCCTGGAGGGCTTTCTCCCCCGGCCAAGGTCAGTCTTCTCCCCGTCCAATGTCTCTCCTTTGCTCTTCCTCTCGAGTCTGATTCAGAGCCGAAACGCCTTTGGAAGTACAAGCAACAGTCGCTTCAGCTCCGTTCGCCAGCCCGGCGAGGATGGAGATCAGATGCCCGCTGGGCAGCCACCCTCCTCTCTCCACACGGCCCCCCTCTCCGCCTTGCTGGCCGGGCTTCTCTGCCTCCCCCCGCCCTGGTGGGGAGTCCTCCCTTGATTCTCCCTCCAGCATGGCTGCTGTCCTGGCTGGAGCTGAATTCGGGCTTTTCTTCCCCCTCGCCGCCTCCCTTGAACTTCAAGCTCAATGACAACACTGTCATGGGAAGAAAGTCTCTCTCTTTCTCAGATGCTCCCTTCTACTTACACTCCTCCCCAACTTGGTCAGACGAGTCGTGGTCATTTGTCACTCCCGCTGGCAGAATCCACTTCTGAAGTGATTTCTGTGTTTCAAGAACCTCAAACTCCCGACAGCCACAGCCTCCGGCCGCACATAGGTGACGGGTGCTGATCAGTTACACACCTTGCAGGGTCTCAGCCCCCACGTGACTTTGAAGGCAGCTCGTTTCTGGAGCAGCCCCTCTCTGAGGCTGCCTCGTTTCTAAGCTGCATGTGCGAAGAAGAGCAACCGTGGGTAGAAAGTTGCTTGGCTCTTAGCTCCCTCCATACCAGCTGTGCGACTTTAGGCAGGCCACACAACCTCTGAGCCCCCATATTCTTCATCTGAAAACGTGGGTAGGATGGCTCCCACCTGGTAGGGTTGTGGTGAGAACCAGACGAGTTCACGGCCAACAGGGAATGCGGAGCCCTCCTGTTCTCCTCTGTGGGAAGTGATCTGGGCATGGTCAGAACTTGAACTCGAACTCTCGGAAATGAACCTTGAGGCTGAGCTCCCCAGGACGAGACCCACCAGCGAGAACTTGGCAGCTGCCAGTGAAGGACATGTCCCAACACGGGTGTGAGCCTGCCCCAGGGTGGGAGTCTTGGAGGGATGGACAGATATATTCACAAGGTGGGGCCCAGTCAGGGGGCAGATGGGCTGCTCACAGTGCCGAGAGGGAGAAGGGCGCCGAGGACACTTCCTTTCCCTGCAGGGTGGGCTGTGGAGGTGTGCCCAGGACCCACTCTGTCCCCCCTCAGAATTCAGAGGCCCCCAGGACCACACGGGCACTGCATTAGGCAAGGTTCTCATAAGGAACAGAATTATCTATCTCTCGGGCGCCTGGGTGGCTCAGTGGGTTAAAGCCTCTGCCTTCGGCTCAGGTCATGATCTCAGGGTCCTGGGATCAAGGCCCGCATCGGGCTCCCTGCTCAGCAGGGAGCCTGCTTCCTCCTCTGTCTCTGCCTGCCTCTCTGCCTACTTGTAATCTCTCTCTCTCTGTCAAATAAATAAATAAAATCTTAAAAAAAAAAAGAATTATCTATCTCTCATCTCTCTCCCCAGCACCCCCCAAACATCTATCTAATCTATCCGTTTTAAGAAATGGTCTCACATGATTGTGAGGGCTGGCAAGTCTGAAATCTGTGGGGCAGGCTCCAGGCAGGACACTGACGTAAGAGTTGATGTTGCTGTCTTGGGGCTGAAGGCTGAAGACTCAGGCAGAGTTTCTCTCCTGAAGTCTAGAGGCTGAATTTCTTTCTCTTTAGGAAACCTCAGCCTTTTGTCTTGAGGCTTTCAACTGATTAGATGAGACCCACCCACATGCTAGAGGATAATCTGCTTTCCTCAAAGTCAGTTGATTTAAATGTTAATCACATCTTAAAAATAACTCCACAGCGGTCTCTAGTCTGGTGTTTGACCAAACAACTGGGCACTGTGGCCTAGCCAAGTTAATATGCATAATTAACCACCACACACATCTTGGTTTTGGCTACTCTGCAACATCCCCAGCTGCCCTCAGTCTTTGGTCAGGGCCAACTCGAGGATCAGAGAAGCAAATCCTAGGAGCCTGGGTGCTGCTTATCTGAAGTGAGAGTGTGACAGTATCTTCGGTGGCCCTTAAGTCACATCGCTGCAGGGTGGGCAGAGGCTGGAGGGCAAATTCCCATTCACACTTTAAACTCCATCTTCCTGAGCATGCTTTCTCTAGATGGCAGTTCGTTGTCCCCACCCATCGCAGACACACACACACACACACACACACACACACACACGGCCTTGCCAAATGCTCTAAGGAGTTTGGACGCCCTCAGAGTGTTTGGACTTGGATTCTGTGACAGGTGCAGCTGGCTTCCAGCTGAAGGGCGAGGTCTGAAGTGGGCCACAGGAGACTTTGGTCTTAATATATCAGGACATGGTTAACTGTTGGCTACAGAGAGGGAGTTCTGGGTGTTTTTCCACCGACTTTGACAGCTGAGAACAAGTAAATCCTATGAAAACATTTGAGTCAACATGGGAAGGCTGTAGAAATAACCAAGAAAGGCCCCAGTGGTGGGATGGTAGGCTGAAAACATGTCCTCTGGAAGATTCAAGTCACAGTCCCTTGAACCTTGTATGGCAGGAAAAGGACTTGGTCGATAGGGTTACGAACCCTGAGATGAGAGATGGCCCTGGATTAGTCAGGTGTGCCATAATTCTAGCCACAGATGTCCTTCGAGGAGACAGGCAGAGGGAGACGGGGCGCAGAGGCCGAGGAGAAGGCCTGGTGAAGCTGGTGGCAGAGGCCGGGAGAGGCGAGGCACGGAACATCCCGTGAGCCTCTGGAAGGAGCGTGACTTTGCCGGCATGTCAGTTTCGGCCCAGTGATACTGGCTTTGAACTTCTGGCCTCCAGAACTGTGAGAGAATGCATTTCTGTCATTTTAAGCCCCGAGTTTATGGTTCTTTGGTATGGTAGGCCTAGGAAACTAGCACAGGCAGGCTGAGGTGAGGACCCTTTTCTGGAAAAAGGAGGAAAGATCATGAATGGGCCCTGCTGGGAGGGGTAGAACGATCATCTGGATCAGGCCGCTTGATAATGGGGAAACTGAGGCAGGCGGGGCCTGACCCCAAGCCTCATCCTCATTCTGAGAGAGGGGCAGCTGTGTCTAATTGTCGCCTGTCCATCGTTCCTCTCAAGAGATTGTGCTTTCCACCTTCTCCTCTGATCCTTTCCTCTTGCCAGGGAACCTCCCTCTGCCTGTGGCTTCCCCACCATTAGTCTCTCTAGAACCTTCGTCCTCCTGGGCCTCAGAGCTCTGCTGGCTCCTGGTTCTGGCCTCCAGCTCCCCGTGGCAGGGCTCCCTCCCTCCCTCAGCCTCCAGGCTTCTTTCTTCCTGACTCGGGCTTGCCCAGCCCTCCCCACACCCCAGACGACGTGTCTTCCTCACAGGCAACCTCTCGCTCACACAGGAAGGCGCTTCCATAACCCCAGCTCGAACACCAGAGATACAGAAGGTGGCTCCTGTCTGTGGCCTCGAGGAGGGTGTAGGGCTCTCGAGCCCCCGTGGAGGCCAGCCTCCCATTCTGTAGGCTGTAGTCTCTCTGGTACTGTCCTGCCCGGATACCAGGAGAGCTGCCTGGCGGGCTGGCTGGCCCTCTGTGCCCTCACCCCGTAGCTCCCGTGAAGGGGGCCTTCAGCAGACAGGGGTTGCTGTGGGGGTGGGGGGGCATCCAGAGCTGGACCCTCTCAACACACTGCTCACCTACACCTCAGTCTGGCTGCTGGGTCCTCAGCACGGCCCCCCTAGCCTCCACCACACCAGTGCCGGGCCTTTCTAGATTTATCCTCAAGAAAGATAGAAAGGGTACCACTGCTCATTTAAAAATAAATGCCATTTCCTAAGCAAGGTACCGATTGTCCTGGTAAGGACTGGCATCGCGCTTCTTGGGATTTTCACACAGAAATCTCTAGAAGAACAAAGCCTAGACCCTGAAAAACGAAGGTGACCTTCACGCTGTCTCATGGGTGAACTTTCACCAACCTGCTTTGAAATCTTCAGCTGAGGCCCCTGAATGTTCAAAGGACGCTCGGTCACCTGACGCACAGCCTCCTCCGGGAGGCCTCCAGGGGGGACAGAGCTGCCGTCAGGGAGACCCACTCATTGCTCCAGGGACGCGAGATTGGTCTCCCAATGTGTTGCTTTCTACCTCTTCAAGTACCAAATTGTGATCAAGCCCCATGTTCCACCTGGCCTCAAAAATGACTCACAAGATGGCAGAACTTTCCACCTTTGGGTAGCTCGGATCTGCTTCTGGCAACTTCCACAGCTGCTCTAGCCTCTGAGGCCTCATGGTACAGCCCTGGGCCCCAAGTCCCCCAGGGCAGCCCTCTGGAGAGCCTAGGACATGACTCAGGACCCCCATGCCCACTTCAGCTATTGTGGGGGCTCATGTCCCCTTCCCTCTGGGGTCTGTCTCCCCAAAACACTGGCGTTTGTCCCCAGGCTTCCTACAATGGGGGACCCAGAGTGACCTGAGCCAAGAGACCGAGGGGTACCAGGGCTTTCACCTTCTGTATTCGGGAGGCTCCGCTTTTTTAACACACACGCTGGCTGAGCCGACGGCCACGTTTCCCTGTGGCCAAGGCTCGCTTCTGTCGCCACGTGCTGGGGCACGTGGTTGGCGGCCTCGGGATTCAGGATCCCGTATTTCTCCTTATGATTTCATTCACATTGACCAGACCCCTTGGGGCCCCTGGAGCTGGGGTTGGGTTGCCCCTTTGACCTTGGTGTTTGCTCATATTTGACACTCACATTTTCTCTCACGACGGTGAGAGTCCCATGCCGTGAGTGTTCTTTTGCTGGTCTCCAGCAGGTTTTTTTCTATGGGAAAAGAAGAAATTTCCCAGCTGTCTGAGCTAAAAGCCTTTTGGGCAGGATTGGGTTAAGGTGGCATCTTGCCCCAGGGGATCTCGTTCTGGGACCGGGGACAGGTCTGTATCCCGTTGCATGAACTCCCCACATTTTGTTCCTTTCCTGTGGCTCTTGTAACACAGCAGCACAAAGCAGGGAGCTTAGGACAACAGACATGTATTCCGTCACAGTTCTGGAGGCCAGAAATGTGAAATCGAGGAGTGGGCAGGACCGCACTCCCTCCTGAGGCTCCGGGGGAGGCTCCTTCCTCACCTCTTCCAGCTTCAGGTGGCCTCAGGCATCCTTGGTTCGTGGCCACGTCACTCTGGTCCTTCCCTCTGTCTGCACGTGGCTATGTTCCTTTGTGTGTCCATTTTACAAAGACACGTGTGATTACATTTAGGGCCTACCCGGGTAGTTCAGGATAACCCCCCCATCTCAAATTCCTTAACTAAATCACATTTTTTGCCACAGAACACAATATTTACAAGTTCTGGTGATTAGTACTTGGGCTTTCAAGCCACTACACACCTCTGGAATCGCCCAGTGTCCCCAGACCCCAGGCGCCATGCTGGAAAAGCCCTGGTTCCACTTTCCATGTTCACAGCTTCCAGAATGAGCCTACCAGCACCCCACCTGTTCTACAAAGGGAGGCCAGAGCATGAGACTGCTGCGGGCTGGTTGGCATCCCCTGAGCTGCCAGCTGGATGGGCCAGGACGAGACGTGGTGTAGGCCTAGGGTAGACAAGAAGAGGTCATCTGTCTGAGAGGCACGCATTAGTGACTGTCCGTTGTTAAGTGACAACTGGCCCAAGGCTGAAAAAGAACATGAGTTTATTATGCAGAAGAGACAAGGCATTCTGAGTGCTGCCCCCAGAGCATCACAGCCAAGAACTGGAGGCCGTAAGAATAGTCCACGTGGCACAAGAACGTATGCAACTCTTTAGATATACATGGCAAGCAGGGGCTTGCCTCCTGTAGGACTCTCTCCCATTAGGCAGACAAGGAATCAAGATTCTCTGGTCTTGTCTTTCCCTCCCTTCCAAGCCAGCTGCTCTGAACCTTCATTTGCACTCCTTACCCTGGATCAGTGGGAGACCCTCCTGTTGGGTTTCCAGATGCCCCCCCCCCACTACCAGCAGACAGGAAAAACCTATTTGTAGCTTATTTCTTTGCTTTCAGAGTCTTGGCAATTCTTCATTGTGCAAAGGGGCTCTTCTCAATCTTTCAGACTTATGGGTCATCTAGACAGTGACCATAGCTGGCAGCAGCTAAGGCTACTCAGAGCCGGAGGACTGCTTGATTAATCAAACGGGCCACCGGCTGGCAAGGCTGTGCTGGTGTACCAGTTGGCCATGGACTCCACCCACAGCCACTAGGGGCACCGCTGGGGACGTGCTGGGTGAAGGACAGAGTCCTGAACCCTTGCAGAGGAACTGAAAGCCCCCTGGCAGGGGGTGGGGCGTGCCCCGCCTGCCACAGCTAATCCGTCTGATTTTCCTGGATTCCCCCACACCCCAGTCTTCCACACCGGCCAGACTAGCAGCTCAAAGTCTTCTAGACAGTGCCGGGCTCTCCCCATCTCGGAGTCTTCGTGCCCGATTGTCCTCTTACAGGGGATGCCTTCTCTGCCAAGTCAAACCTTTCCCATTTTCCTGAGAGCTGCCTTATCCAGAAAGCCTTTCCTGATTGCTTTAGAACCTGTTTTAGTTCATTTTGACCCCTGCATGGTTATTTAGTTTGTGTGTGCGTGTGTGTGCGTGCATGCACGTGTGTCGGTTCTCCTGCAAGCCTGAAGAACAGACACCAAGTCTTGCTCCTCACTGCACTGCCCTCCAGCCAGCTTGGGCCCTAGAATGCAGCAGGTATTCAATAAGCGATGGCAAAATGGACTTGACTGAGGGATAGAGTGACCTTTCTCAAATCGAATCATGCCCCAATTAGACACAGCTGCAGCTCTCTTGGAATGAGGATGAGGCTTGGGCTCAGGCCCTGCCTGGCTCCTGGCCCATTTCCTTCCTCTCCCCACTTCTGGGGCAGCTTGGCCCTGACCTGCAGCCTCAGCCCCCAGGAATTTTGTGAGTGTGCATGGGGCATGGAGTCAGCCTAAAGCCCAAACCAGCTCATGCCATCTTGGCCCAGGTACTAGAGCCCTGGCCTTGTTGACCAATGTCCAGATCCTAGCGTGTGACCTGCTTATGAGCTGCCGCTGGCCTCTGTTTAGCCCCCCCGTTGCAATGGGCTCACAGTTTCTGCCCCTACCCTGCTTGGGGCTGCAGGTGGCTTGCTTGGGGGCTGCTATGAACTGAACTTCTCTTCCCCTCTGCCAATTCCTGTGTTGAAGTCCTACCCCCCAATGTGATGGTATTTGTACATGAAGCCTTTGGGAGGTAATTCAGGTTAGATGAGGTCATGAGGGTGGGCCCCCCCATCATGGGATTAGTGTCCTTGTGAGAAGAGGAGCTTGATCTAGCTCTCTGCCCTGTGAGGACACAGGGAGAAGCCAGACAACTAAGCTAGAAAGAGAGTTCTCACCAGAACGTGACCGTGCTGGCGCCTTGACCTCAGAGTTCCAGCCTCCAGATCTGTGAGAAATAATGTTCTGTTATTTAAACCACCCAATCTGTGTTGTTTTGTTCCAGCAGCCCAACAAGATGAAGACAGGGACCTACCCGCTCTACAATCCCAGCCTCTCCCCACCTGCGAAAGACTGAATCATACCCCTCTCCCCCAAAGATGTCCGCGTCTGGGTCCTTGAAGTCTGTGAACTCTACTTTCCATGGCAAGAGAGACTTCAAAGGTGCAATTCAGTTAAGGATCCTGACATGGGGAGATCATCCTGCAGGAAGTGAGGGGGTTTGATGTGATCCCAAGGGTCCTTACAAGAGAGAGAGGGTGGCAGCAAAGAGGGATTTGAAGACCCTCTCCTGCTGGCTTTGAAGATGGAGGAAGGGCCATGGGCTTCTAGAAGCTGAAAGAGATGAGAAAACAGATTGTCCCCTAGGGCCTCCAGAAGGAACCAGTCCTGCTGACACCTTGGTTTTGGACTTCCGACTACTAGACCTGTGAGAGAAGAGATGTGTGTGGTTTGACGTCACCAAAGCTGTGGCGATCTGATAGCACAGCCCCAGGAACCTAAGGCACAGCCCCACGTCCATCCTGTCCTCTGGCACTGGCCTGACCTGCCCCTTTCTCCTGAGGCAGCATCAGACCCGGTCCCCTGCCAGCGCCTGCTTCGGCTTCACTCCAAGTTGTCCCCACCTGGGGCAGGACCGTCTTCCAGCCCTGCCTCCATCCATGACTGGGCGTCTTCTGTCCCAAAGGCAAGGGGGAAGCCCCAGCCACCCATTCCCATCCCTCCCCACTCTGTCTATAGGTCAAGGATCTAGGAGGAGAGAAATAGCCTCCCAAGAAGGGGTGCAGAGCCCAGGGGAAAGGAGCAGTGCACCCATAGGAAGATTTCTAGAAACTGGGAGAGGACTGATGCTGATCAGTGCCAATGATCTCCAAGGGAAGGTGGGCCTACGTCGTCTCTTAGCAGGTGGGCCAAGAGTGCTCTCCATACCTCGGGGACTGCGGCGAGCTAGTGGTCAGCCAATCTGTGGCCAGAAGCACCCAGCAAGAAGGGACTGGACGCCAGGGATGCTTGGCTTCCTGGCGCTGGCTGGGGCAGCACAGGGTATGAGTGGCACTGTCCGTTATGGACCAACCAATCAGGGGGAGAGGTACCCAGGGCCACCGTCAGATGGAGTGCCCGGACAGAGCCTCTCTTGGTCATGGCTTCCTCATGGGAACGATTCCCCATCCTGCCCTGGGCCTGGGCCCGGGGAGAACAGAATCCAATCCATCCAGTGGGTAGGGGGCTTGGGTTCTACCTCTAGTAACTCCTTTGGTACCAACTGTCCCACAGACAAACTCTAGATTCTGGATGAAAGCAGACCAAACCAAAAGACACACCTGCAGGCACTGGGGAGCTGTCCAAAACAGGCCGCCTGGATGGGGCTGAGCCCTCGGAAGAAAGCAGCAACTCTGGGTGAGCTCTCCGTTTGCATACTTGTTGTCCTTTGCAGGCTGCCTAACTCTGAGGAACCATCGCCATCTTTCTGGTCTGAACCCCAAGAGGCCTGAGGTCAGGGTACTCCCCGCTGTGGCAAAGTGAGCGGGATCACACACGGGAAAGGAGCCAAGGCCAGTCCCAGACTTTGCCATGAATGCTGCCTGGTTCTCAGGCTGACTGTCGACCACGCATGCATGGGGACCCCAGGGAGGACTTTGTGAAAGATCTCCTCCTGGTGTTTCGGGAGAAGCTGCTGTGTGAGGGGCTCTGTGCCAGACACCAGATGCCACAGTGCCTTCCTCTGGGTTTCCCCGGGACCACCGATCAGACGTGGGTGCTTGCCGCTGCTGCCTGTGGTGGCCATGCAGCCCTGTCAGGGGCTCACCCCACGGGGCCTTTAACTGCCCCCCCATTTCTGGGCTGCACGCGAGTGGAATACTAAACAAGGTCCCACAGAGTGCCATGCCTCTGGGCCCAGAGTGAAACTTGACATGGGAGGCGGGGGGCGGGAGGCTCCCAGTGTGGGCACAAAATGAGACCTCTTACTTACTGTGGGACTGCATGTTTGCGGAGCCCCAAATTCACATGTTGAAACTTACTCCTCGAGGTGATGGTATTTGGGAGAGTCCCTGAGAGGGGGTTAGGTCATGAGGGTGGAGCCCCCATAGGCAGGATTAGTGCTCCTGGAGAAGAGACACGAGTGCTTGTGGGAGCTACGCTCTTTGCCGTGTGAGAACACACCACTGAGACGGCCATCCACAAGCCAGAAGTGACCTCACTAGAGCCACACCTTGATCTCAGTCTTCCAGCCTCTAGAACCGTGGGCCATATAGTCTGTTGTGCAAGCCCCCTGCTCTGTGCTCTTGTGTTATAGTGGCTTGAGCAGACTAAGATGCTTACCTTGGACATGCAACTTCACCTCTTTGGCCTTGTTTTCTCATCTCTGAAGTAGACAAGCAGCACTCGTTCTGTGTTTCCTAAGATTTCACAGTGACAGAGGCTGGCATTCATTGTTTCTTTGGTGTCAGGCCCAGAGTTAAAGACAGTTGTGGTTGGGTCCTCCCAAGTACTACCGACCACTGAGCTGAGACTCTGGGACGTGCCATGGCTGGTGGCTCACAGGTGAACCAGACCCAATCTGCAGTGTTCATCATAATCTAAAGGGGGAGATAGACCCAGGCACCACCACCAAGAGTTCGGCCTGCTGTATTATGTTAGCTCTGGGTTCAGATGTTCCTAGAGCTGGGAGGATGACACTAATTGACCTGTGGAGGCTCTGAAGCATGGTCACGAGGAGCTGGGCTGTGAAGGAAGAGCAGTGTCTTCTGACACACGTCATTGCTAGCAGAGGAACCAGTGTTAGCAAAGGCCTACAGACACGATGGGGCTGAAATGCCAACGGAGCCTTGAGAGGTCGAAGGTGGCCGTGTGGGCTAGGAGTGGGAGCAGTGGGACAGGAGGCTAGAGAAACAGGGCAAGCCTTGCTGGCCACCATTAGAAGCTTTGACGTGATCCTGAGGGCAATGGGGGAGCCATGGAAGGGTTATAAGCAGAGGCATGCCAAGGTCAGATTCAAGGATTCAGATATCCAGTGGAGTTGCAGGAAGGGAAACACATTTGCAGGAGCAAGTGGGGAAGTAGGAAATAGGTAGGAAGATGTGGCCGTTGTCTGGGCAAGCAATGGTGAAGACTTGACCAGAAAGCATGGCATGGACATGGCACCAAGGGGCCTATCAAAGGTCTTCAGATGGGCATAGGTGGTTGTGTTCCCAGTCACTGCTGCCCCAGAGCAGTTGTATTGTGAGCTGAGGACCTGGAGAGCTGCAGCTGGTTCTCACGAAAAGTCCCCTTTGAGAGAGCATGGGGACCTGGGGCTCCATGCAAAGCCCGAGTCAGCACTTTGTTTAGAGACCTTGCTTCTCCAAGATTTCTAACTTTTACATGAAGTATGGTTCGAAGGGCCACGACTTGTAACACATTGGTTTGGCCACAAGCACCTTTTAAAAACGAACTCCATAAAATCATTTCCAAATTCCACATGTTCATCTGCATTAAAGTCCACATTAAATAGTATCTCATTTTTTTTAATAAGAAAGCTTTCGTTTTCGAAAAGAAAATTGGACAATGATTCATACACAAGGTGGCCTTGTTTCTTTGGAGAATTTGAAAATCCCAAACCCCAAACTCAGCATCTGCTTTGGACTCAATTTGGTCAGAACAAAGCAATCAATCCCGCCTGGGCCCCAGGCACAAAATTTTCCCCTGAGACTCACAGCTGGCGGTCAGAGAAGGGGTGTGAGGCACACTGTGAACTGCCTGTTAAGCCATCTACATCAGACTGGGGCCATGGCCTAAAGAGTTGGGACAGTTTGCAACCCACAAGGTCATCATTTTAGAGAATGTCAGAGCTAGAGTTAGTCTTGGAGATGACCCAGGCCAGGCCCCTTACAATACAATAGGCTCACTGGGTCCCAGAGAAGGTGTGCACTTGGCCACAGTTATGGTGTGAAGCGGTGGGAGAACATGACAGGGAAGCCAACCTCCTCCTCCCAGCCTAGCACTTGCCCTATGTCCTTGCTGGCCCCTGCCTCATTTCCCAAGGGCCATATCTGCTTACTACAGAAGCACTGATGGACGCCCACAAGTCTTTCCAGAACAATCAGGATCTTGGGGCACCTGGGTGGCTCAGTCGGTTGAATGTCTGACCTTTGATTTCAACTCAGGTCAGGATCTTTTTTTCCCCCCCCCAAAGATTATTTATTTATTTATTTGAGAGAGAGAGAGAGAGAGAGAACATGAGAGGGGAGAAGGTCAGAGGGAGAAGCAGACTCCCCATGGAGCTGGGAGCCCGATGTGGGACTCGATCCCAGGACTACGGGATCATGACCTGAGCTGAAGGCAATCGCTTAACCAGCTGAGCCACCCAGGCACCTAGGTCATGATCTTTGATTTCAACTCAGGTCATGATCTCAGGGTCATGAGATCGAGGCCCTGTGTTGGGATCTGTGCTCAGTGGGGAGTCTGCTTGAAGATTTTCTCCCTCTGCCCTTCCCTCCACTCTCTCTCTCTCTCAAATAAATAAATAAATCTTTAAAAATCAATCAGGATTCGGGCGCCTGGGTGGCTCAGTGGGTTAAAGCCTCTGTCTTTGGCTCAGGTCATGATCTCAAGGTCCTGGGATCAAGCCCCGCATCAGGCTCTCTGCTCAGTGGAGAGCCTGCTTCCCCCCCACTCTCTCTGCCTGCCTCTCTGCCTACTTGTGATCTGATCTCTCTCTCTATGTCAAATAAATAAATAAAATCTTTAAAAAAAATCAATCAGGATTCAAAACAAATGGTCCATGTCTGCTTCGGCTCTAGCCCTGCCTAGCTGAGACGACTGAAAGGGAAGGCCTCATCCAGTGCTGGGAGCAAGGCAAGGCCAGTAAGGTGTGTGCAGTTTCCTGGTGCCCCTACACTTTGGTGCTGACCCTGTTCTTGTGCAACCCTGAGGTGAAGCTTCCTTAGCCCCTTAGCTCCATGGAAGTGCCAGTGGCTTCCATGTTGGTTCTGAGGATTCCTCCATCAGACAGTAGTCCTCTTGCTCCCACAGATGCCTCTGTGTGCCTGGGCTACCCTCCACAGGGCAGAGCATTAGGGGTTGACAAAACATTGACACCCAAGAACTCAAGGCAGAGAATCTTAGCAAGCTGTCCTACATTGGGTAGGTGAGGCTCAGAGAGGGTGAGCTGGTGGTCCAAGGCCACACCAGCCGATAAGTGTCAGAGTGGTGAAGTGAACCCAGCCCTTCACTCCACCCAATTTCCTCGTCCTCCATCCCTCTCCATCCCAGATCTGCCAGTTGCTGACATTGCCGACAGCCATGAAGCAAACATCTTGAGCTCAGGACCTTCAGGTAGACCTAGACAACTGTTCCTCTTGCCTTGTAGGACCCACACCAGCACCAGATGTTTCTAGGTAAACAGAAAAAGGTTATAAGGCTGAAATAATTACTTTCATTTTGAATCTGAAGTCTTTTCAGATCATATAATTTTGCGGGGCCCCAAAGAGTTTCCTGCATTCTCTGCTGATTGGGGTTGAACAAGCCCAGGTAATTGCCTCTTCTGTGTAAAGACCAATTTGACCAGGGAAATGAGCATGGTTGATGTAATCAATTAAAACCCTGAAAGCAGTGCAGAATATACAGGAAATGGAAAAGAAATTGTAGCCTCTCCCTACCTTACTTCCCCAATGCTGAGTCCTGCCTGCCCAGCTTACAGTCTTTTTCCTCTCTGGGCCTAACTCCACTCTGTTGAAAGAAGGCTAAGCTGACAGGATTGCTGAGGGCACAGAGACCCAGCTCCCTTGCCAGTCTTAGCCAAACCCCGGGGGCAAGCCTGCTCTGGACACGGAGGCTTCTCCTGTGCCAAGCCCTGCATTGGGCATGGGCTCGCACTTGGGGGAGGCAGGAGCCCCTGCCTGCCGGAGCCCACTGTCTGCGGGGAGGCAGGCTCGTGCCTAGTGCCACAGGATTCCTCCATGCACCTGCATTCAGGGTGGCCTGGGAAGCAGAGAGGATGAGACAGAATGTGGGAAGCAAGATGCCACTCTTCCCGTCTTGTTTCTAGCCCTGGTCCTCCAGCTAGGAGCCCTCTCATCCTTGTCAGGTAGGCACTTGCTTATCTAGCAGAAGAAAAACAACAAATGCTCACCCAGGCAGGAGTACCACCTGGGACTCAGGGATTGGATTTCTGTTTGGGAAGGAACCCACTGAGGCGCCAGGGTAGCTCAATTAGGCATCCGACTCTTGGTTTTGGTTCAGGACATGATCTCGGGGGTTGTGGGGTCAAGCCCCGCATTGGACTCCATGCTCAGTGGGGAGTCTGCTTCTCTCTCTCCCTCTTCCTCTCCCTCTGACCCTCCCCCAGCTTGAGCAAATGCGCTCTCTCTCTACAATGAATAAATCAATCAGAAAGAAAGAAAGAGAGAGAGAGGGAGGGAGGGAGGGAGGGAAGGAGGGAGAAAGAAAGAAAGAAAGAAAGAAAGAAAGGAGGGAGGGAGGGAGGAAGGAAAGAAAGAAAGAAAGAAAGAAAGAAAGAAAGAAAGAAAGAAAGAAAGAAAAGAGGAAAAGAGGGAGGGAGGGAGGAAAGAAAGAAAGAAAGAAAGAAAGAAAGAAAGAAAGAAAGAAAGAAAGAAAGAAAGAAAGAAAGAAAGAAAAAAGGAAGAAAGCCACCACACCAGCCTGAGGAATTTTTGGTTGACTATCTTAAGGCCACACAGAGACATGGAGAATTCTTGGCTATACTCTTGACCAAGAATGGCCCCCAGAGATTGACAAAGCTTGGCCAAGGCACAGATGGGTCTTTTTATCTAGACACGGTGTGTACCCCTAACTTACTTGAGACATAGAACAGGCCTTGGAGAGTGTATTCTGTCATTCTACCCCATCCAGGTTTGGGGGTTTGGAGCCCATGATGTCCAGGAGGCTGAGATGATAGAGGATTCCACTCTCATTTGACCTCAGCAATGATCTGGCCTCAGCGTGGCTCACCCTTGAAGGAGTGTGGGACGACAGACCATGTGGAAGAAGACATCTGCAGCCCCCACACACTCAGGAGGGGCCTCACCTGCCAAATGGAGCGGGTCCTCTCAGCAACTAAGACCTTTAGACCCCAGGACAAGAACGACACATGGGTTTCTGCTTGTGTTCTAACACCGACAGACTGGAAGTGACTGGGTCCAGGCTCAGTGAGATGAACACCGTGATTGATTAGCAATGTCTGCCACTCCAGCAGGAAGGGGATGATGGCATGTGTTTAGGGTTCTTGCCATCCCTGGTCAGGGGAGATCATAGGGAAGTGCAGGAAAGACAAGGAGGGAATAGAGGAGGATGGTACAAGGTATTGCTTAAAAATTTCATTGGCTTTCTCAGGCCAGGTTGCCTTGGCTCCCTAGCACCACTTCCCAAGCCATATTCCCTCTGTGGTGGAAGCCAATGGGAGACAGGTGCTTACCAGCAATCTCTGCTGCCCAAAATGCTAGATGGGTCTGTGTTTTCATTGCTATGGTAGCAGCGGCTCTGGGCCCCAAAGGCATAGTCACCAGGCAAGAAGGCTGGCATTTTTCTGCAAGGAAGAAAACTGAGTTATCACAATAAGATGCTTCTTCCCGTATCCCCCTGTGGCCTCCGTCTTCTGTAGCCACTGAGGTCAAAGTCGTTTCTTAGAATTGAAAGAGGATCGTTATCCCTTGATTGAAACCATTGTTTTTCCTGATCCGAAATCCTCTCAGTGGCTGCCCCTGTTGGTCCCTAGCCTGGAGATTCTGTTGTGATCAGCCAGGTTTGTGGCCTAGAATGTTCCAAAGGCCAAGTGACCAATCTCGCCTGAATGTGTTGCATTCAACCAAGAGGGGCTGCCGGTGTTGAGCATGCCATGTAGAGGCAGGAGCAGCTGTTGAGACCAAAAGTAAGACATTCCCCTTTCTAGCCAAACTCTTGGCCTCAAGAGCCCCAAAACCCACATTTACCTCCTTCCCTCCCCAAAGCCCACTCAGGTGGCAGGAAAGAAATAAAAAGGGGCCTACACCCATAGGGTAGAGAGAGAAAGGAGGCAACTACGAGCCAGAGAGCCATCTAGAAAGTGAGTGGATGAATGGTGGAAGAATTGTGAGTGAAGAGAGTGGAAATGTAAACTGTGGGGACTCAGGAATTGGAGGCACCAGAGTCTTCTTAAAAGAGGAGCATGAGTCAGGGCCAAGGACGAGAAGACTGGTTCGGCATGTGTATCAAGAGTGGCTAGCCCTCAAATCTCCTCCCTGAACCAGGGTATGACCATTCTGAATGAGGACAGGAGGCCGACTTGCTGGAGAGGCATGTTACTGAGCACACAAGTTGGAGGAGCTTACTGAAAACAGAGATTAGTTGGAAGCCGTGGAACAGGTGGTGAGAAGACCCCCAGCCGCCTTCTCTGCTTGGACTCTGGAATGCCAACAGTCAGGTTGGTGGAACTGGCCAGTTCCATAATGTAAACTCCAAGCTCTGATTTAAGTAAAAATGGTGATATGCTGATACTGAGAGTCTGGGGGTAGGAAAGGGTAGAGTATGTAGGGATGACCCAAGAGAGAGAAATCCTTGTTTTCCGTAGTAGGAAGTCAAATAATTTTCTAAAATGGTAAAATCAAGAGACTGCAGTGCAAACACGTTATGCAGAGCTACTGAAGTACACACTAGAAGCTGAAAACCTACAAGAGTTGGAAGTGGCTCCCTCTGTGGAGTAGGAATTGGCAGTGAGGAGGTGTGGGCAAGGGCCACCATTTTTTATGTAAACCTGGTGCTCTTGTTGGCTTTTTAAAGCATTTACGAGTATTTCCCTGACAGAAATAAAAACATAAGCAACACTCGTAAGGGTCTCTTGAGCCAGATGAACAACTCAAGCGCCTCGACTTAGCCAACAATTCAATGCCGGGGGGCAGTCGTCTGGCAAGATGGTGGAGCAATGGGATGGCTTGTATGAGCACTGGACAGCACCGCTCTGTGCAGAGCGGCTTCCTCTCCAGGCCACTGACCCCCCCAGCGCCCTCGTGTTCCTATGACAGAGTAAGAGTCTGTGGCCCAGACAGAGGAAGGGGTTTGGGCATGGTCCCATCATGGGTGTACTCTAGCGAAGGCTAGAAGGGCAGCAGAGCAGATCTTTGTTTCAACGCACCCCCGTGTGCGCACGGCCCTATCACTGGCTCTCAGCACTCGAGGGAGAAGCCCTATCCTGCAGGGCTTCACAGCCCCTCCTCTGAGGCGGATCCTACTAACATCCCCATTTTGCAGATCTGGCCACTGAGGCACAGAGGGGTTAAGTAAGGGTTAAGTAAAGGGCGAAGATGGGCCAAGCATTCACAGGTAAGATTTATGGAAGAGACAACACACGAGATGAGTTTTTAAAGTAACTTTTTATTTTGAGATTGCTGTAGATTCACGTGCTGTTGGAAGAGATCCCGTATGCACTTGCACAGTTCACCACAAGAGCAGCATCTTGGCCAAGGGTAGCAGGACACCCGCTCCAGGAGAGAGACTCTGACGCAGCCAAGACTCAGAGCAGTTCCACCACCCGCCACCCCAAGGATCCTCTTGTTGCCATGCCTACGCCCCGTGCTCCCCTAACCTTCACGCCTGGCAACCGCTCAAATGCTCTCTGCTTCTGTCATTTTGCCACCTCGAGATTATTACACAGGTGGAATCACAGGGCAGGTAAAATGTAGGCAACGACAGTGCTCACCTCGTAGGGCTGTCCTGAGGATTAAATGAGTTCATACCTGCAAAGGTTTTTAGAACAGTACTGCACACACGCTAATTTGCTATGTGAGTGTGCGTTACATAAAAGAGAAATGAGTTGATGATTTCACCTTGGATCTGTAGAGGCAGCAAAAACAAAACAGAACAAAACAGAAAAAAACCCTACTTGCTTTCCGATGAACAGACAGATCCCCCAAATTTGGTCTGACAATCAGAAAGCTGTATAAACCCTTTCCACGGGGGCTGTGTCGTCTCTTTAGGGCAAGTGAAAAGATGCTTGGAAATGGTTGCTGATGTCTAGCCTTCCCTTGCTTTAGAAACAGGGACGTTGCCACCGGCTCTTTTCCTGCCTCTGAAGCTTTGGGTCCTTCTCCATCTCCTGTGCCCAAAGTTACTCCGGACAGTGCAGCACTGAAAGTCCTCTGCTACACCACTGACATTTCAAGCCCTAGTCAAAACATCAGCCTTGTTGATAACAGGGGTCACCAAATGCCCAGAGCAAACGCTCACCTCGAGGGAAGCAGGGTGAACTCGTTGCTGAGCTGTGCTGCAGCTCGGCCTGTGGGGCCCAAGTTCCCTGGTAAGAACTCCATCTCTTATCAAGATACTGGAAGTGGAGGGCACCTGGGTGGCTCAGTGGGTTAAAGCCTCTGCCTTCGGCTCAGGTCATGATCCCAGGGTCCTGGGATTGAGGCCCGCATGGGGCTCTCTGCTCAGCAGGGAGCCTGCTTCCTCCTCTCTCTCTGCCTACTTGTAATCTCTCTCTGTCAAATAAATAAATAAAATCTTTAAAAAAAAAGATACTGGAAGTGGAAATCTTGGTTAACTTGGCTCCACGGTGGGAAGTGAAATGCAAGGCTTGTCCGGTGTCACACCGACAAAGTCCGAACCAGTGTGACATTGTGCAAATCCCCGGGGCCGTCCGAGCCGCCCAGGTGGGCAGTCCCAGGGGGGTGGCACTTGAGACCCACTCCTGCCGAGCAAGGACCAAGTAGAGGGGGGAAAGCTCGTGGAGAACCCCCTCTCCCTGCTCCTGCCGCAGCCGCTCCCTTAGATTGGAATTTTAAGTGGGAATTGGCAAACCCAGTTGCACAGGAGAAAAACTGGGACCAAATCTGGGCCAAAAAGGGTTTGTAGTGCAAATTACATTTCTCTGCTAATTGTAATCTGTTAATTACATTCAAAAAAGAGTAGAAAAGGGGGAGGCTCCCCACCCCCAACACTCCCCAAAACCCAGTGCTGTGTGTGCACTGGCTCAGCGAGGCAAGGCGTACACAATTTCAAGACGCAAAGGCACACATTGAAACAGGTCGCTATATTTAGAGATAATGGAATTTTTCTTTCTTAAGGCCTGATATAAACTTTGATTACATAGTATTTCTTTAATTTGTTGCTATTCAAGAAAACCCTGGGAACACCAGGGCGAGCCATGCCTAGCTTTTTTCATTTGCATTTTTCATTTGCATATTTTAATTTCCCTGACTACAGCCCTACACCTACACGTGCAGTCCCTGTGGGAGGGAAGAGAATACTTTTCAGGATAAATAATACCTTCTGGTATTATTTGGTATCCTTTTGCCTAAAGAGCAGGGAACCCTGGCGGCAAACCCCCCCAGACAACCTTGGACTTCTCCACTTGTAGAGTGTTTGAGGCTGAGCAGGTCATCCCAGAGTACAGGCCACAGAGCCGGGGCTCCTGGCAGAGCAGGCTTAAGTCTTCCATCCCTGGGGAACAAACACCCAGAGATGGGGATCCACGGCCCAGCCTCTCGTTCCCCAGAGAGGCCTCTGAATTTGTGTATCTTGGGGTTCGCCTCTCTTCATTGCTGAGTGGTATTCCATGCAATGGAAGGACGTACCACAGCCTGTTTAACCATTCCCCTGAGGGATAACTCCAGTCTGTGGCTATACAAATACAGCGGCAGAGGACCAGCAGGAAGGCCCGTTTTGACTCCCGGGGGGGGGGAATGCCCCAGGGTGCAACGGCTCAGCTGCATGGCCCTCACAGGTATGAACTACACATGGCTTCTAAAAAGTCCGAGCTGCCTCCAGACTCTCCATCCAGTGCTCTTTCTCCAGCTGCTGCCTCTCAGCCTGCCGCAGCCCAGCAGAGTAGCTGCGAGGCTGCCGGGTGCTTGCAGGGGTGGGGGTAGGGCTAGGTCTTGGGCCATAACGACTCACAGGAAATGGCCTGTGCCATCCAGCATATCAGCTGGCTTTGCAAGTACCCGGTCCAGCTGTGACAGGCCTGTGCACACAGGCCCCCTTTATGAGGCTCGCTCAATGGCCGTCTGTGAGCCCAGGGGCATGCTGGGTAACTGCCAAGCCAATGACAGAGTTCACAATCTCCGGCCTCGGCTCCCCCTTCCCGTTGACTGGAAAGTCTCCATCTTCCACAACATCAGTGGGGATGCTGCAAAGCCGAGTCACGGACTGGCAGGGCTCGGGCCACTCTGCCTTGTAGGCAAGCCGTGGGCATCGGGCGCTCGCTCCGCAAACATCTACGGACAAGCCACTGGGGGCCGGGAGCGTCCCGGCTTGGGGGGCGGGGGGAGCACGGGGGAGTGCGAGCATCCAGAAGCACAGCTTGGTGGGCTGGGGTAGCTCGGTTGGGGGCGGGGGGGGGGACGGCCAGAAGGAGCGACAGGAGAGGCGCAGAACATGGTCGCAGCGGGAAAAGCAATCCGGGCGAGGGAACAGCTCTGGCAAAGGCCTGGAGGACCACACTGTGAGGGCGGGAGCACTCGCTCTCCTCCAGAGTGGAAAAGAAGCCTGTGAGAAGACGTGCGAGGCCAAGGCCGGGCAAAGTGGTCTTTGGGGGGTGAAAGTGACTTTTTTTTTTTTGCTCAAAAGTGGGTGTGGGAGGGGACAACCTCCCCAGAGGAAGCAAACAGTGGGGTTATTCTGATAACATCTGTTATCGCTGTGCATCTCCGACAAGCAGTTTGAAACCCTGCCAGGATTCATGGGCCCAAGAGAGTCCTGGGGTCCCCATCCCAAGGGGACCGGTGCAAGCGGACATTGAACACCAAGTCGTGCCCATGTCTCCAAGCAGGCCAAGCCTCCGGCTCCACGGCTCCGCATTTGCTGCCGCCACAGGAGTACCAGCCCCTAAGGTGCTTTTGGTCTGCTGGCAAGAGCTGGCCCGGACGCCCAACTTCTTTCATCCCAAGACAAATGAAACAAGTGCCAGTCACGATCAATCAGCCCACCATTAGGGTCAGGCCCCGAGTCAAGCACTTCCGCAGCCACTGGGACCCTGTGGGCTGGGCCTATTATTAGTCCCATTTTGCAGAGTAGGAAAGCAAAGCCTCTGAGAAATGTAGCACCTTTTCTCAAGTTCACAGCTGGCTTGTAAGAAATCCAGACAGGCTTCAAGCCCAGGCTTGGCCAACTTCAAAACCCATGCTCGTCCCACAGTAGCATACCACGGAGCCTACTTCTTTTTGTTTCTTCACTTTGCATTTTGTAATAGCTATGGATTCAGAGAAAGCTGTAGAGGTATGACCTACAGACGGCTCCTGTGGGGCCTTTGCCCAGTTCCTCCCATTGTGACATTTCCACAGCACAGCAACAAACTCAGGAAGTTGGTATGGGTACAGCTTGTGTATAGCTTGGTGTCACCGTGTGACACATGTAAACTCCTGGAACTGCCACTACAATCCAGAAACAAAGCTATTTGTCCTCGTGCTACTCCTTCACTCACAGGTGTGCGTGCGTGCACACACACGTGTGCACACACGTGCTCTCTCTCCTTCTCCATCCCACAATCCCTAACCACTAATCTATTTTTCATCTCCAGGATTTTTCGTTTTGAGAATTTTATGTAAGTAGATGAAGTTTTTTTCACTCAGAATAATGCCCTCGAGAGCCCTCCAAGTTGCTGTGTGTATCATTAGTTCACTTCTCCTTTTCTTGCTGAGCTGTACCCCACAGCGTGAATGGACCACGGTTTGTTTAACCATTCACGCACCGGAGGACAGCTGGTTGTTTCCAGTTTGGGGCCATTACAAAGAAGCCTGCTGTGGGGTGTTCTGGCTGGAACAGTAGGTAGAACATGCAACGTTTGATCTTGGGATTGTAAGTTTGAGTCCCATTTTGGGTGTAGAGATTACTTAAAAATAAACTCTTAAAAAGAAACAAATAAAGCTGCTCTGTAGATTTTTTGTATGTGAAATAAGTTTTCATTTCTCTGGGATCAATGGTCAAATGAGTCATGCAGTAGTTTCTTGGTTAGTTTTATAAGGAACTGCCAAACTATTTCCAGAACGGCAGTTTCATTCTGCATTCTCACCAAGAACGTATGAGTGATCCAGTTTCTCAGTGTCATCTCCGGCACTTGGTGTTATCTCTGTTTCTTGTTTTAACTGTTCTGATAGGTATACAAAGATATCTTTTTGTGGTGTTAATTAGGACTTCCTGATACCTAATGATATTGAGCATTTGTTTATGTGCTTATTGGCCATCTGCGGGTTCTCTTCCATGAAATCTCTCTTCATATACTTTGACTCTTTTTTAATGGGAGTGGTTGGTTGATATTTTCAAGCTCTTTATATATTCTAGATAAAAGTTTTTTGTTAAATATGTGGTTTGGCTCAGCTGCAGCAAGTTCGTCCTAGGAACATCACCAAAGGCAAGGGAAGCAAGGGCAAAAATGAACTGTTGGGACTTCATCAAGATGAAAAGCTTTTGCACAGCGAAGGAAACAGTTAACAAAACCAAAAGACAACTGACAGAAAGGGAGAAGATATTTGCAAATGACATATCAGATAAAGGGCTTGTATCCAAAATCTATAAAGAGCTTCTCAAACTCAACACCCATAAAACAAATAACCCAGTCAAGAAATGGGCAGAAGACATGAACAGACTTTTCTCCAAAGAAGACATCCAAATGGCCAACAGACACATGAGAAAGTGCTCAACATCACTTGGCATCAGGGAAATACAAATCAAAACCACACTGAGATACCACCTCACACCAGTCAGAATGGCTAAAATCAACAAGTCAGGAAATGACAGATGTTGGCAGGGATGCAGAGAAAGGGGAACCCTCCTCCACTGTTGGTGGGAATGCAAGCTGGTGCAGCCACTCTGGAAAACAGTATGGAGGTTCCTCAAAAAGTTGAAAATAGAGCTTCCCTATGATCCAGGAATCACACTTTTGGGTATTCACCCTAAAGATACAAAGGTAGTGATCCTCAGGGGCACATGCACCCGAATGTTTATAGCAGCAATGTCCACAATAGCCAAACAATGCAAAGAACCTAGATGTCCATCAACAGATGAATGGATAAAGAAGATATGGTATATGTATACAATGGAATACTATGCAGCCATCGAAAGAAACAAGATCTTGCCATTTGCAATGATGTGTATTGTACTAGAGGGTATTATGCTAAGTGAAATAAGTCAATCAGAGAAAGACAATTATCATATGATCTCTCTGATATGAGGAACTTGAGGGACAGGGCAGGGGGTCGTGGGGGGTAGGGAGGGGAAAAAATGAAGCAAGATGGGATTGAGAAGGAGACAAACCGTAAGAGACTCTTAATCTCACAAAACTAACTGAGGGTTACTGGGGGGTGGGAGGGTAGGGTTAGGGTGGAAGGGTTATGGACGTTGGAGAGGGTTTGTGCTATGGTGAGTGCTGTGAAAGGTGTAAGCCCGATGATTCACAGTCCTGTACCCCTGGGGCAAAAAAGAAAAAAAGAAAAAAAATATGTGGTTTGGAAATGTTTTTCCCCCACTCTGTAATGTGTCTTTTCATCCTCTTATCAGGGCCTTTCACAAGCAAAGTGTTTCATTTTGATGTAATTCAATTGATTTTTTCTTTTACGAATTGTAGTTCTGGTATGTACGGCCTGGTATCCTTCATTCACCAAGCCTTAGGTCCTGAAGATTTTCTTCTATCTTCTCTTCTGAACGTTTTACGTGATTATATATTTTACATCTAAGTCTGTGATCCATTTCGAGTTCATTTTTGTACAAGTTATGCAGATTATACCTAGATTTCTTTTCTTACTTTTTTTTTTTTTTGGTTTTTGCCCGTGGATGTCCAATTGCTCCAGCACTTTTTTTAAAAGAGACTATCCCTTCTCTGTTGAATTGCTTTTGCAACTTTGTCAAAAATCTGTTGGACATATTTGTGTGGGTCTCTTTCTGGGTTCCCTGTTCTGTTCCACTGATCTATGTGTCTATTCCTCTGTCCAAACCACACTGTCCTGTTACTGCCATTATACAACAAGCCTTAATAACAAGCAGAGTAATTCCCCCTACTTTATTCTTCTTTTTCAAAATTGTTTTAACTATTTTAGTTCCTTTGTTTTTCCATATAAATTTAAGGATAATATTGTCTATATCTACCCCAAAAGTCCTGCTGACATTTTGATTGGCCTTGCATTTAACTCACATATCAATTTGGAAAGAATTGACATCATTATTATGTTGAGTCCTTTAGTCTCTGAACATGGTATGTCTCTCCATTTATTTAGATCTTCTTATTTTTCAGCATAAAAATACTGTACTTGTGTTGTTAGGTTTTTTTTGTTTTGTTTTTTTTAAGATTTTATTTATTTATTTGACACAGAGAGAGAGAGATCACAAGGAGGCAGAGAGGCAGGCAGAGAGAGAGGGGGAAGCAGGCTCCCTGCCGAGCAGAGAGCCCGATATGGGCCTCGATCCCAGGACCCCGAGATCATGACCTGAGCCGAAGGCAGAGGCTTTAACCCACTGAGCCACCCAGGCGCCCTGTTGTCAGGTTTATAGCTAAGTATTTCTTTCTTTTTTAGGACTGACTATAAATGGTACTATGTTTTTAATTATAGTTTCCACATGCTTGGTGCTAATATATAAAACTAGGATTGATTTTTGTGTCTTGTTCTTACATCCCGCAACATTGCTGAACTTACTAGATTACTCATTTTGTAAATGCCTTAGGATTTTTTTGTGTGTAGACAATCATGCCATCTGCAGATAGGGACAGTTCTATTTCTTCCTTTCCAACCTATATTCCTGGTCCCTCCTTTTCGTGCCTTCTTGAGCTGGCTAGGACTTCCAGTACTCTGTTGAATAAAAGTTTAATTGTTCCTAATCTTAGAGAGAAAGTATTCATTCCTTCACCTTTAAGTACAATAGGTTTTTCATAGGTATTCTTTATCAAGTTGAGAAAGTTCCCCTCTGTATTAGCGTGCTTGGACAGCCATAACAGAATACCATACGCTGGGTGGCTTAACCAACAGAAATTTATTTTCTCACAGTTTTGGAGACTGAAAGTCCAAGGTCTAGGTGCCAGCAGGGTTGGTATCTAGTGAGAGCTCTCTCCTTGGGTTGCAGATGCCACCTTCTTAATCTGTCCTCACAAGAACTGTCTTCCATGCACGTGCAGGGTAGGGAGACAGAGAGACAGTCAGAGATAAAGCTCTGGTGTCTCTCTTTTTATGAGGACACCATCCTATTGAATTAGGGCCCCGTTCCTATGACCTCATTTAACTTCAATTATCTCTTTAAAGGCCCCATCTCCAAATACAGTCGCATTGGTGGCTAGGACTTCAACACAGAAATTTTAGGAGGACATAATTCAGTCCATAATATCCTCTATTCCTAAATTGCTGTGAGCTTTTTTTTTTTATCATGAGTGACTGTTAGATTTTGCCACAAGTTTTTGCACACTCAATGAGACTTTTCTTCTTTAGCATGTTGATGTAACGGATTACATTGATTGCAAATATTGAGCCAACTTTACATACGTGTAATAAACCCCACTTGGTCATGGTACATAATTATTTTCATATACTGCTGAATTCTATTACTAATATATATTTTAAGAATGTTTGTCTCTACATTCATGAGAGGTATCAGTGTGTTGTTTTCATTTTTGTAACATCTTTATCTGGCTTTGGTATCAAGATAAGACTGACCTCATAAAATGAGTTTGGAGTTTCTTTCCTCTCTTATTTTCTAGAAGAGACTGTGTAAAATTGGTGTTAATTCTTCTTTAAACCTTTGGTAGAATGTGCCAATTAAACCATCTGGGTCTGGAGATCGCTTTCTCAGGAGTTTTTTATTAAACCATGCATTCAATCTCTTTAGTGGTCATATGTCTATTCATGCTCTCTTTTTCATATTGGGTGACCTTTGGTAGTTTGTGCTTTTCAAAGACTTGATCCATTATACTTAAGTTTTCAAAGGTATGTGTGCAGAGGGGTTCACAATATTCCCTTGTCATTCTTTTGATGCCTACGGGATTTGCAGTGATATTCCTTCTTTCTTTTTTTTAAGATTTTATTTATTTATTTGACACAGAGAGAGAGATTACAAGTAGGCAGAGAGGCAGGCAGAGAGACAGGGAGAGGAGGAAGCAGGCTCCCTGCTGAGCAGAGAGCCCGATGCGGGCCTCGATCCCAGGACGCTGAGATCATGACCTGAGTCGAAAGCAGAGGCTTTAACCCACTGAGCCACCCAGGCGCCCAGATATTCCTTATTTCTTCTCTTTTTCTTTGTCAGTATTGCTAGATGTTTGTCAACCTTTGTGATCTTTTCAGAAAACTAGCTTCTTATTTCATTGATTTTTGTCTTGTTTGCTGTTTTCAATTTCATCGATTTCTGTTATTTATTATTTCTCCCTTCTGCTTGCTTTGGGTTTATTTTGTTCTTCTTTTCTAGGCTTTTGAAGAAGGAAGTTAGACTATTTATTTGAGACTCTTCCTTTTGTCTAAGGTATGCATTTAGTGCTATAAATTTCCTTCTGGGCACTGCGTTAGCTGTGTCTCACAAATTTCAAGATGTTTTATTTTGATTTCTACTTGGATACCATTGTGGCCACAGGACACCTTCTGTATATTTTCGATTCTTTTAAATTTGTTCAGGGGCGCCTGGGTGGCTCAGTGGGTTAAAGCCTCTGCTTTCAGCTCAGGTCATCATCTCAGGGTCCTGGGATCGAGGCCCGCATCGGGATCCCTGCTCAGCAGGGAACCTGCTTCCCCCTCTCTCTCTCTGCCTCCTTGTGATCTCTCTCCCTCTGTGAAATAAATAAATTTTAAAAATCTTTAAAAAAATTTGTTCAGGTTTGTTTTATAGCCCAGAATATGGTTTATGTTGGTGAATATTCTGTAGACACTTGAAAAGAATGCCTGTTCTGCTCCTGTTGGGTGAAGGGTTCTATAACTGTCAATTAAATCCTGCTACACAATGGTGTTGTTGAGTTCTCCTAGACCCTTGCTGATTTTGTATTTAGTCATTCTATCAATTATTGAGAGAGAGCTGTTGAGGTCTTCAACCGTAATTGTGGATTTGTCTATTTCTCTTCTCAGTTCTATTAGTTTTTGCTTCACATATTTTGAAGTGCTGTTGTTTGGTGTGTACACATTTAGAATTGAGATGTCTTTTTGGTGGGTTAACCCTTTTATTATTATATAATGTTCTTTTTTGTCTCTGGTAATTTTCTTTGCTCTGAAGTCTACCTTACCTAATATTAACATAGTTGTTCTTGCTTTCTTTTGATAAATGTTTGCATGATATTGTTTTTCTGTCCTTTTATTTTTAATGTGCCTATATCATCATATTGAAATGATTTTCTTATAGGCCTCATATAGTTGGGTCATGTTTTTCGATCCACTCTGTCAGTATCTGTCTTTTTAGAATTCCATTTTGATTTTTCTGTAGTGTTATTGCGGGTATCTATTTGTATAGTTTTCTTAGTAGCTGTATTGCAGTTTACCGATGTTAACACTTTGCCAGTATGAGTAAAGTGTAGAAACCTTATCTCCACTTATGTCCCTTTGCCTTCCTTCACTTTATAGTATCAATGTCTTAAATATTTTCTCTATATATGTTTAGACACCCATCAGTAAATGTCATAAGTTCTGCTTCAATCATCTAACATCATTTAGAAACATAAACTCTCTTATTCTTTTTGCTGTTCTTCATTCCTCAGTTCCAGGCTTTCTAATTTCCCACATTTACGTCCTGTTTAGGGAACTTCCTTTAACCCTTTCTTAGAGTAAGTGTGCTGGTGATATATTCTTAGATTTCTTTCATCTGATAATTTGTTCCTTTCGCCTTCATCCCTTGAGGTTATTTTCTCCGAGTATGGAATTCTAAGTTGACAATTCTTTTCTTTTAGCACTGGAAAAATGTTGTGCCGCCTTTTTCTCACCTCCAGGATTTCTGAAAAGAAATATACCGCTATTTAAATCAGTGTATCTTGCTTGGGACTGATTGTGTGTACCCCCATTCATATGTTGAAATCCTAATCCCCAAGGTGATGGTGTTAGGAAGTGGGGCCTTTAGGAGGTAATCATTTTGGAGCCCTCCAAAATGGTATTAGTGCCCTTATAGGAAGAGACATGAGAGTGATGATCTCTCTTCCCCGTGTGAGAAAACAGCAAGACGACAGCCATCTGCAACCAGGACCCGGGCCTCACTTGACCACACTGGCACCCTGGTCTCAGATTTCCTAGCCTCCAGAACTGTGAGAAATGCATTTCTGTTATTTAAACAGTCCAGCCTATGCTATTCTGTTATAGCAACCCAAGCAGATTAGGACATACCTTTATAGGTCTTGAATAATTTGTCTAATTATTTTTAAGGTTCTTTTTCATCTGCTTTTAGTTTTCTGAAGTTCGGCTATGTTGTGTTGGTGTGGATATCTTTGAGTTCATCTTGTTTGGGTTTTGCCTAGCTCTTTGAATCTAGAGGGTTATATCTTTTGTCAAATCTAGGAATTTCTCACCCACTGTTTCTTCCAATATTTTCAGTCCTACTCTCTCTCTCTCCCCTCTCCTTCTGGGACTTTTGTGATAAAAGTATTACATTTTTGTATCATCTTCACATATCCTTAAGGCTTTGTTCATTTGTGTGGGGTTTTCTTTGAAATCTGTATATCTCTGTTGTCCAGATTAGGGAATTTCTATTGCTCTGTCTTCCAATCCACCGAGTTGTTGTTGTTGCTGTTGTTGTTTCAGTTCTTGTATTTTGCAGTTTAAAAATTTTAATTTTGTTCTTCTTTGGTCTTCTATTTCTTTATTAAGACTTTCTATTTTTCATTTGCTCCAAGAATATTCACAACTGTTCATTGAAGCATTTGTACTATGGTTGCTCTAAAATCCTTGTCAGATCACTCCAACATCTCTGTCATCTAGGCGTTGACATTGGTTGATGGTCTCTTCTCATTCGAGTTGTGATTTTCCTGGTTCTAGGTATGGCAAGTGATTTTCAGATATATTCCAGACATTTTGGGTATCATGTTGTGAGACTTTGGATCTATTTAATCTTCATTACTGCAGATAGTCGCCCTGTTGAGGTGTAATATGTGGGTCTAACTGGTGGTGGATACTCTGCTCACCAATGGGCACTAATAATACCATCCCTGCAAAGGTGCAGTGCCAAATTTTACCATTTGGCATTGTCTCGTTGCCATAAGGTAGAAGTGGAAGGTCTTCTTCCTGCTGGACCCCAATAACACTACCATGCCTAAAACAGTTCAGTGCCAGCTAGCACCTCCTTTCACTGTCTCATTCTACCTCTTTGTTATTGGGGAGAGGCCAGAAATTCTGTTTCCCACTTGACCTTTCTGATACCACACAGAGGGAGTAGTTTTTTCTTTCTTGTTTGGCTGAAGTAGGACAGGTAACGTCAAAAATGTTTCTGTTCCACTAGGTCACATTTTCCTAGTTCTTTGGCTAGAAGGAGAAGATTTTTCTTTGGTCAGTTCATGTATGCCTGTTGCCAGTTTCAGGTTGGAAATGCCTGTAGTGTGCTGTCAGGGATACATGGGAGGCAGTAAGGAAACCCAGGGAACTAGCCACCATGTCATTCCTCAAGTCCCAAGGTCCCTAGACAGTCCTCTATCTTCTTTCTGCTTCTTGGGGTCTTCCTATGCTGCTTATTGCATTATGTCCACGGTTCACTAGTTGTCACAGAGAGGACCTGGGAGGAATGGGACTATTCCATCTTTGCTGGACCCGGAAGTCCCTATATTTTATCAAAGTGATAAGAGTGACAAACCCGTATTAAATGCTTACTATAGACCAGATACTCTGTCTTCTGAAAGCTTTCTGTATATTATCCCATTCCATACATATGCAGTGATGTAGAGCAGGTATTAGCATTCTCATTGACAGATGAGAAAACTGAGTCTCAAGGTTGAAATGACTTGCTTAAGGTCACACAGCTAGTTGGTGACCCATAGCTATCTGATTCTTGAGCTGTGTCCTTAACCTCAATGATAGAAGATTTCTTAGCTCAAAGAACAAGCAAATATGCAGCAGGAACAGAGAGGAAGGTGAGGTGAATAATTCCTAGGGAAGAAGCAGCAGTCAGCAAAGGGGATGAGCAAAAACATTTCTTGAGCATCTACTTGAGCTCAAGCACTGTACTAATCAGTTTGCATGTCATGCCATCAGGGAAGGCTGTCTAAAAGACTTGGCACTGCACTGGGCCTTTAAAGATAAGTGAGACTCTTACAGACAAATAAGTGAAAGAAATTATAGGTAGATGGAGCGGTATGAGCCAAGTCAGAAAGACTGGAAAGCACAGAAAGAACTCAGGGAATGAAGACCACGCCGGAGCAGCTGGAACATAGGGAAATGGAGTTGGAGAAGTTGAAGCAAGATGAAGTCACAGAGGGTCTTAAGTGCTGGGCATAGGTGCTTAAGCTGAGAGCACCTGGATAATGGGAAGCAAGGAAGATGCATGTCGGGCAGATGCAAGGTCAAGATGGTCCTGTGGGTAACTGAATCCCTGTCTTCTTGTCTGTGGCTTCTGAGAAATTCGATTTTATATAAGCTGAAGAGTTTAGTTCCTAAATACATAATAGTAAATGTTAGACTAGATCTGATAATTTTAGATTACTGAGAGAACAGGCCCAAACTCCGGGAAAGACACAATTCCTGAAAAGAAAAGGGGGGAAGGGAGTGCAAAGCTGTCTGGCGTGCTGGACGTCCGGGTTACTCAACTCCAAGCCCACCCAGAAGTGGGCCTCACATGTTGCCACTCCAAGGGAGGGGGAGAAGGAGCTTCCAAAGAACCCCAAAACCCTGTCCCAGTCAAAGGCCTCTCTTCAATTCAGAAAGAGTGAATGAGTTGCTCTCACCTCTGCCTGCATTGTTCAACCTCTATGGCCAAGGGGTGTATCTTCTCTTACAGAAAGAATGGAGGGCTGGGAGCTGGAAGTGTCCCCAAAGCCCAGACTAGTGTGTGTAACAGGGGCTCAAAAATATAGTCCTTGAGTGACTGGCTAGTTGCTTTGCAAACTGGCAGCATGCATTCCCATGTTCGGTATATTTCTCCATAATCTGAACCTTCCCACAGCCTGCCAGGCAGGGCTTTTAGTCCCACTCTACAGATGAGTAAGCCCAAGCTGCTCAGTAGCAAAGGGATGCCCTGGATGCAGCTGAACCTCTGACTTTTGGCTTATACGCTTGCCCAATAGGACCTCCTACCCACCTCTGACTAGCTCTCCATTGGGCACCTTGCCTTGTCTGCCCACAAGGTCCCCAGCCTCTGCTATCCACCACTTGCAAAACCCCTTGGAAGAAGTAACCAGTTTCCTTTAGCACCTTCCTTAGCGAACTTACAAACTCTAGGCTTCTCCGTACCCCAGCCTCCCCACTGGCCCCCTGATCTCTTGGGGGATTCATGCATCTAGTCCATGAGGGGACCTCATCTGCAGCTCCTTACCTTTCCTTGTTATTAAGCATTCCTCATTTCTGCGTTTTCAGAAGGCTCTCCCAGTCTGCAAACCGACCCTGGTACCCATCCCATAATCACCAGTGTCCAGCTGTGGTATATGGAACAAGGCCTGGTTGGGCTACCAGACCTGGGTGTGAATCATCGCTTGGTATCTTACTTGCTCTGGGTCCTTGGTCAATCAGTACACCCTGTCC
Organism: Ailurus styani; assembly: GCA_002007465.1. NCBI lineage: Eukaryota > Metazoa > Chordata > Mammalia > Carnivora > Ailuridae > Ailurus > Ailurus styani. The sequence continues at coordinate 116,276 of LNAC01001078.1, forward strand.
ATCTAAGTATGGTTCTCGGAGAAAACCACCAACTGCAGGGCATCTAGGTTTCTCCTGGTATGAACCCCATACCTGGCCAGAGCCACTGGGGAGAGGGAACAGTTGACGAAAGAAACAGCTATGACCAGTGAAGCCTTGTTCCACCACCATCCCCAGAAATCAGCTGAGAGGAAGTACATCTGCCCGATTAGCAAGCAACTCCAGTGCTTGGGGCATTATGAAGTGAGGTTGCTCAAAGGCTTAGACAGTAGCATGCATCACGCCCAGCCATTTCTCACTTCCGGCACCATGGATGGTGTTTCCAGCAGAGATCCAGATTGTCTCTCAGATCCTCGGGGGCAAAGGCCTGGAGACTCCGTACCACCCCTGGAAGGCTTCATAGGGGTTGGCAAGGGTAAGGAGCGTGGAAGGAAGGGGCTGCTACCAGGGAAAGCCTTGCTGGGAAGCAGAGTCAACTGAGAAGGGAGGTGGAGGCTGGAGGGCTGTACTCTTCAGCGATCAGGCCCACGGAGGCCCCGGACACGGGGAGCAAGGGGAGTCCTGCTGCAGCCTTCCCCACCCCTAGCACAGAGCCTCACCAGACCCGCTCTGAAAGAAGAGCCTCCTTCTCCCAGAGTTGGGCTGAAAGAAAATCCATCATTCTAAAAGAACAGGGGAAATTTTCTGAAGGAGCAGAAATGAAATCTGGACGAGAAGAGATTTTAGCAGATCTGATATGGGCTTTTCATCTGCTAGCTGATATCTCTCAGCTAATTTCTAAACAAAGAGAACAAAGAGCCAGCTGGGCCTCCAGGGACATTCATGTTTTCTAACTGAAAAGTGCATCAGGTTGGATGAAAGTGAACAGACCCATGCCCACGGCACCGTCCTCCCTGAGTGGTAGACGAGAGGGGAAGGCAGGCTGGGGGACGGGCAAGAGGGGGGACAAGGAGGGGGGACAGTGCCAGTAATGGGTGCATCTCTCTCCTTGACCTTAAGGACTTGCCTCTAAATATTTTCTAAATAATTTCTTCACGGCTGTTTTGGGTTGACATCCACAGGCACACCCAATGAGGAGGGGGCTGACACCTAGTGGCAGGGCGAAATGGCCCAGAGACCTGGCTGGGTGTCCAAAGACCAGGAAGTATAACCCTGGCTCCAGCATCCCTTCCCTTGTCCTGATTAGCTGTGTGATTTGGGCAGGGCCTTTGACCTCGTCTTTGAACTGTGCCCAGCCAAATTCCTAGGACTTTGGTAAGGAGCAGAGGGACAGGGGCTCATGACACATTTGGGGAGCCGTTAAGGGCTTTGCCCATGGGATACAGGAATCTCATGGCCACCAATGGCTGCCTGAGGGCACCTAGCAAAGTATGGTTCAAGTCCATACAAGGCCAGGACTGTCTTCTCATTTCCTACCCACTCAACCAACAGATGAGCCACCTTACCTGCAGAACCTCTCAGGGCCCACTTCCCTATTCTTCCTCAGGAAAGCTCGTTCCTCCAGTTTGTCCTGCACAGCTGAGGTGGACCCTGCATAACTGACCATGTCCCTTCTTTGCTCCAAACCCTCCCACATTCTCTTGGAAGGGCCTGCCAGGCCCTATAGGATCTGGCCCTGCAACAACTCGGCCCTCGTGGTCAGCCACTACCTGCCCACCAAGCCCCCTAGTCATCTGGCTGCCCCGCTTTCCTTAGGATTCTTCTCACGTTTCCTGCCACGCTGTTCCTGTGGCTGTCTTCGCCATTAGACTGTGAAATCTGATGGCACTGACTGGCCTCATCTATGCTCGGACCCTTCTTTGCTTGGCACAGAGATGGACTAAGCACTGTGGAATGAATCTCAGGGACCATGTTTCCGCATGGATACAGATTGAGTAACACAGGAAATAAGCCCAGTACAGGGCTTTGTCATCAAAGGCCTGCTGTTCATATCACCTCTCCAACTGAGCGGGCCTAGGACCTCATTGAGACACATGGAATTCAGACCCCTGAAACCAGGACTCCCTGGGCCCTGTGAGCCTCCTGTGTGAGAAGACTGCTATCCTGCGCGGCAAGATGGTGCCAACCCCGAAGGCCGCATGAGTGAAACCTGCACACATCCGATCACTGTCCACCGTGGCTGGGACCCTCCACCAAGTCTTTGCTCACCTCCGTGCTGGGCGGAATGCTGAGTACTATGGACACTTCTGCCAACCTTTCCTTTCCCCCTCTGGCTTTGGTCAGCATTGGGCAGAGAGAGCTGGGTCCCTCCCTCAGGAAGGCTGGAGCCTCTGGGGCACCATGGGATAGCTCCCTGCGAGATGTCTTCTCTCTGCCTTGAGCACAAACTCCCTGAGGCCTGATCCCATGTCTTCTTCCCCCTCTCAGCGCATTGGACCTGGCCAGGTGCTGACTGACCCTTTCAAAGGCAGACTGACTCCAGCCATTGAAACAAATTCCTACTAGCTGCCACCCCAAAGTGAAGGGGAAACATTTGTCAAGGGGAAATAACTATGTATTTGGGGGCACCATACAAAGACAGTCATACCTCAACACATCTGACCCCAAGTCCAAAAGGCCAGCTCCTGGTTGAACTGCACCCATGAAGCTCTACTGGATTCCTGAACCTGAGGCTTGGTTAAAAATTAGTCTTAGAGACAGCCTTATGACTGTCTTCTGCATTTACTTTGAAACTCTTTACTAGTACTCCACTGAGTATCTTAACTCTAAAACCTCAGGTTTAAAAAATTTCCTTTCTTTCTGGATTTGGGGCAATTGGGGAAAAATATGTTCCCCTGAGGAGAAAAATATGTTTTCTTTTTTCTGATGATGAAAACTCTGGAGTTCTACATATCTTGTTTTGTTTCTTTCTTTTTTGCTCTGGCTGCCAGTAAGCTCTTGGCTAAATGTTATGTTTAGTACCCAAATTATGTTAAGGCTTAGAAATATCAGGTTTGTTTCTTCCCTTTTCCCCTGATTATTTTTTCTCAGTGTTCCTACTTTATTAACTTGGACAATGTCCACCCTACCCCCAATCCTTTAGAGAGTCACGGTAGGAATATACAAATCATACTTTCAGAAAAGGCTTTCTATAACAATAGTCATAACCCAGCTGTGTGCTCAAAGAACAGGGTTCCAGGCGCTTCCTTAGAAGAGGTGGCTGATTAACTCAGCCAATGTGCAGGCCTGCAGCATCGACCAAATGGCCAAGATTGTCCTTCTTCCTTTCCACAATACAGTTGCAAATGGAACACAAGAGAAGGCAGAAGACTAACCCAAGGTCATGGCCCAAGGTGAAGTCAGAATTGGCACAAATCTCTCCCGACTCAGTTTTGGCTCTATCTCACTGCATCCTCCCTGCCCTCTGGTTTGACGAATGGGGAACCTGAGGTCCAGAAAAAGCAAGTAGTTGGTAGTAACTCCCCTTGGCCACAGAATACCTAAGACCACAAAGCATATCCAACTTCTTTTTTTTAAAGATTTTATTTATTTGACACAGAGAGAGAGATTACAAGTAGGCAGAGAGGCAGGCAGAGAGACAGGGAGAAGAGGAAGCAGGCTCCCCGCTGAGCAGAGAGCCCGATGCGGGCCTCGATCCCAGGACGCTGAGATCATGACCTGAGCCGAAAGCAGAGGCTTTAACCCACTGAGCCACCCAGGTGCCCAAGGCATATCCAACTTCTTGTTCTAACCCCATCATGGCACTGACGTGTGTATCGCAAGGGGGAAAGAGAGAATACGTTCTTTTTTTGTAGTGAACGTGTACCAGTCTTCATTCTGTAAGTAGGGGCATGGTTTAAGCTACACAACAGCCAAATCTGTGACTTAGTGAGGTGTTTATAGCAGCCAGGTATAAGCAGGGGATTCTGGGAAGGCATCAACACCAGATGCAGGGTCTTCAGTTTCAACCACTTGGGACGCTCCACCCTAACGATGGTGCCCTGAGCCGGGTCCTCAGTCCTACCCACGTGCTTTTATCCCAGTGTTGGGTGGACAGGCTCCAGCAGGGGGGTCGAAACACTTCCTGAGGTTCTAGACTGGGGCTCTGGCAAAGGGAACCGATCCCCTCCTCCCACTGTCCTTGTCCTGATATTCACTGAAGAGTATTTATAGCTCATGGAGGAGCCCAAGGAGAGGGAAAGATACCACCAAAACTGGGAGTGGACTCTGCCACTGGAAAATGGAGACTCTGTAATTTACTCCATTATAATTCAAGAAATAAAATCTATTTCCGGTGATTAACTGGGCCTATTTATAGACTATGAGGCCTGAACTGTGATATTTATAGAATGTCATCGCATTTAGAAGTAATAGCACAATTACATGTTTATGAATTAATGGTTTTGCAATTTTTCCTAGAATTCTCTGACATTTAGATCTGGAAATTTTACATTTTAACAAGCAAGAACAGCAGCTATTTATTTAAGGGTGAACAGCAGAAACTGTCTTCTCTGTAACTCCCTTTACTCCAAGAGCCCGCAAACCCTCCAATTCATTTTGCTTTCCCATATGAAATAAGATGATGTACGGTGAATAATATACCTATTTTTGTGGAGCTCGGATTTCCTTCTTAAATGGTATCTGTCATCACTTGGGATTCTTACATCCCTGAATCTTCCTCCTTGGGATTTGGTGTTGACATGGTTCTACTTTTCTGTAAGGATCTGAGCCAGGCTAAGAGGCCGAGACAGATGTGTTCAATATTCAAAATAATACGGTGGAAGTGAAATGAGATCCTATGTTAAAGTGTCCCCCTTTGCTCTCACTCATAATAGGACTTGGGGCAAGCGGAGAGTGTGGAAATTCTCATTTGCTTACCGATCTCTGCAGTAAATCAGCACCAGTTGGGTATCCCTGGGGTGGGAGCTAGAAACACTTCGTAAGGCCCAGGACTGAGTGCTGACTCCAAATCCCTTTATTATCTAATTCCAAGGTGGACATTCTTCGCACACAGCTACCAAACCATAACTTTGGCTGTGCTGCCAGGCACAGCCAAAGAGGCTGGATGATGGGTCTGCAGTGGCCTGGAGCCGTGATGTGCTGGTAGCATTTGTTGATTTTGATGGTGTAAATAGTCACATCATAGCTGATTTCAAACTCCCAACGTGATGTCATCTATCAGCTGGCTCTAAATTTCTGAAGATTCATCATCGCCGAGAACCACTGCTGATCAGCGCTGACACACCACTCCCCGCGGCCAAATGATGAAATGGAACCTGCACCAGGATGAGAGGCAGGAGCTCCGGGGTCCAGCACCATTTCCTGGGACTGGATTCTCCGGCTCATACTAGTGAACACACATTTTCTACCCCGAGCCTCAATTTCCCCAGCTGTCAAATGATGAGACTCGTCCTTGCCCTGGGCCTGGGACGCGCATAGAAAACACGGACGCTCTACACGTGAGACAGGATTCTTGCCTTCCCCCCACCTCCATGCTAAGTGCCCTCAACCCCTCTCCCGTGTCCTTTCTTAAACCTGCCTACATTTGCCGGCGACAACTTGCTTCACTCTTTTGCCAGCCAAACTCTTCTGTGGCATTTGCTGGGTGTCCCAATATTTAAAACATGGGAAAGCAACCACAAGCTGCTTGGCCTCAGAACGCACTGGAAGTTTGGAAGAGTTGTTTCTGATCATAGCGGACGCTCCTGCAGGGGGGTGCAGGCCTCAGGGGTCTGACTTCTTTGGCCTCCCCCCACATCACCTAAAGCCGGGCTCTGTGCATTTCACACCCTCGCTTTGAGTAACCGACCCGCTAATGCACTTGGCATTTGCTTGGAAGCCAACGTGGTATCCCGACAAGCTGTCACCTCCTGCTCAGGAGAGCCGGAGTTTCAAGGCGGCAGAGCATTCCAGGTCGCTGGAGGGGTGCCCGTGGGCTCAGTGCTGCCAACACCTGTCATGGGCAGGCCTCTCTCCTTGTGCTGCCTCATGGTCAAGTCCCCAGGGGAGGGCGGCTGCTGCTGCAGGGTGCCCGCTGGCCTACCGTTGGCCCCCTCTCCTGGGCACTGGGTGCTGGCTACGGGCATCTTCTCCAGGAGGCCCCCTCACCCTGGCGGGATTCGCTGAGCACCGCCCTCCCCCAGTGCTCATCGTCTCAGTGACCGGCCTCTCCTCTTCCCTGTCACCCCAAATGGACACCTTCTCTCTGATTTCCCACAGCCTACCCGTTACTACCGTTGGTCCATCCTTCTCCTCCACGTCTGAGAGCCGTCTCATACTCCCTGGGCCCGCCGCCAGCACCAGCGCGGGCCTACAGCAAACTCCTGACTGGTCCCCTGTGTCTAGGTTCTCTCGCTCCGATCTGTCCTCCACGTTTCATGACATGACCTTTTTGAGTTGTGCACAGACAACCACGTTACGCCCTGGCCCGGAGCTCTTCCGGGGCTCTTTGCTGCTCCCACTTCCCTGAACAATTTACCTGCCTAAGCCTCAGAGTGGACGCAACAGAGTGTCCCCCAGACCTCTCCCCTGGACACTTGGCAGGTCTCTCAAACCAACTGTCCCAAATGGAACTCATCGCCCCCCTTCCCCGTCCTCCAACCCGCCTCTTCCCCAGGTCTTCCCAGCTCGGTATGCGGCACCGTCACACCACAGGTCCCACTGAGGCTCAGGTCAGAAGGCTGCGGCTGTTGACTCCTGTCCCTCCCTCGTCTGGGGCTTTCCATTCTACATCCTGAAAACGCAGGCTACAACCAGCCACTTTTCTCCAGGCCCACTGCTACTGCCCTGGTCTAAGCCATTGTCGTTTTTGCTGCGATTATTCCAAACGTCCCTCCCCCCATCCCTTCTATCCTCTTCGTAACAATTCACGTGTTCTTAGAACAAATCTCATGCTACTTTTGCTGAAATAATGTTCAAGAGTATCCCATTACCTACAATATAAAGTAATTTGCATACATTACCTCCATTCTTTGTAACAACCGAGGAAAGGAGCTATTATCCAGGAAACGGAGTCACCAGGAAGAAACAATGCAGAGAGTGCAGAGCAAAGTCAGGGTTTGAATTCAGCTCTGCTTGGCTCTAAAGCCCATGCGCTTTCCCCAGTACCTTCTGGGTTAGGGGGGTGCAGTGGGCATGTGAGGTTTGCTAAAGAGAAGCCAACTCTTTCTTACACCGTCCTCAATCGAGCTCATTTCCTGGCCGCCCTGACTTGGAAGAGAGCCAGGAAGAGGATCCAGGGCTCAGATGGGGGCTCTCTGTGGACGCTTCCAGCTTGGACGGACACAAATTCCAACACTTGGTCTGTCGATTCGTCTGTTCTCTTGGAGGTCCGTCTTCAGTGCCGCTAATACTGAGGCATCTACTAGTTACAAGGTAACTTCTCTTGCCCTCAGCCCCTTGTTAATGAATGGGAGGATGAGTCCCTGCTCCGTTTCCTCCCAAGGCTGTTGGGTCGGTCAAGGGAAAAGTGGACATGGACGTTCTAGCAAACCACAGAGCGTGTTGCAGGTTTCCTTCTTGGTGCCAAGAAGACAGGGAATAGTCGGTCCCCTCGGCCAGAAAGCCCAAGGGTCTGGGGCGTTGCAGGTCTCTGGCTGTGGGGCGATGTGGTCCCTTGTCTTCTAAGTTTGTCAGCCTAGACAGGTCGCAGGCCTGGTGGGCAAATTCTCTAGTTGCTTTGCACCCTGGGCCTCAAACCATCGGCTCAAGGAGGGGCCCCTTGCTTGACGAGCTCTCCCGGGGAGCAGTGGGCGCCCTGCAACCTGACTGCTCATGGGCAGACACCCCTCTGGAGCCCAAGAGAGGGATCAGGCCAACTTGAGCTCCAATCCCAGTCCCATCCCTTACCAGCTGTACATCCCAGACTGGGGAGCCACTCGGAGCCTCAGCCTCATACATAAAGCAGACGTCAGAGTTAATTTGGCACAGGGTGAGTTTTGGCTTCAGATTAAATAATTACAGTTATGTCAGCATACAATGGCTCGATGTCCACTCTGTGAGCTGCAGAGCCAGGTAATAATAATCACTAGCATTGGTGGGGTGCCAGGTGCCTTCTGGGTCCTCGCCCGTGCTAGGAGGCCGGTGTGGCTTTTGCCCCACGTTGTATACGGAAAAGGAAACCAAGGCTCCAGGAAGTGAGGTGACTTGCCCAAAGCCATACCGTGAGTGAGGAGCAAAGCGGGACTAGGGCGTCCTTGCCAGCTTAGAGAGGAAGGGGCCTGGGTCACAGACCTATGCGCAGCCCGATGGATCGAGCTGTGTGGTCCTCTTCCACACGCTTGAGGACCGTGGGCAAAGGGACAGACAGATGGAAGGATAGCTCCTGGCCGCTTCCTTCTTCTGGGGCCCCACACTTAGGGCCCCGTGGGGACCACCTCAGTCATAGCTGGAAAGATTGGCCGGCCCTTCCCCAGCCCCGTCCTGGCTGCTGGCTGGCAGGGCCGATGTCCAACTCGGTGTTAATGATTAACGCACAGCGGCGGGATCGCAGAGTTGCCTGAGAGTCCCGTGTCCAAGAATGAACTGCATTGCTAAATCAGCGAAGACAGTTGCCAAGGTAACCCCCATGTAATCTATTTAACTGGCTCCCCAAACACCAATCAAGGTCAGATAACGCACTCGAGCACCATATGAACACACTCAGACAGCATCAAGCTTTGTAGCAAGACAGCAGGGAAGGAAGAACCCTCATTAGGAAGAAGGAAAAAAAGCACCCTAAATTTCATTTTGAAAAGTGTTAATTGGGAATGCAGTAGGCTTGGGCGGGGGCAGAGTCCACACTTGGGGCATGTCCTGGCCACAGAGGAAGTCACTGGGGGCCATTTGGTAGGAGCTGCCACTGTCTTCCCACTTAAGATCAAAACAAAAGGCGTGGCTAGACTGAATTATTTATTTCATTGAGTGTTTTATTAATGCAGTCTTGTATTTACATTTTAGCCCAGCAGGGTGGTTTTTACTCCTTTTGGGGGTCCCCTTATCTGCTTCTCCCTTCACCACTAGCCCCCTCCCTGGCACTTCTCAATGGTTTTGCTTTTTTAGAGACTCTGAGGGGCCACTGAACTTGCATTTCCTCTTCCCTCACCCCATCAGCATCCCCAGAGAGGGGCCGGAGAAAGCTCCTAGTTTGTGGACTTGTTCTCTAATGCGATCTCCTTCCTGGCTCCTGGAAACAAGGTCCTGGGCTGGAGGTGAGGAGGCAGAAGGGGAGGCATGGAGTGGGAGTCAGGGTCCCCTGTCTCTGGAGGAGACTCCCAGCAGGGAGCACTGTCACGTCACCCATCCCAGTCCTGGGCCCGCGCTGCGCCAGGAGGAATAAAGCCCCAATCAAATCCCAGGGCTCTTGTCCCCAGCTTGGGGCTTTCGGAGGCTCTCGGAGGCCCCTGGCTGCTTAGAGCAGAGGGGTGCCTGCCCCACCCGTTCACCCCCAATCTGCTTCCCAGTCTTCATCCGGTCCATCGTGGCGGTCCCGTCTCCCATGACCCCCTTCCCCGCCCTCGGACACTAGGGTCTGAGGCAGTGTTACTGAGCTAGGCCATCCGCGTCCTCTGGAGCGCATCAGAGCCTTGGCTCTCTGCTCTCTGGCCTTCAGTGCGTCTTCCCCCTTCTGGTCCTTCCGGGGAGGAGACCAAGCCGTCGGAGTCGCCAGCCACGGGAGCCGCTGACGGGCTCGCTCGTCAAACATTTCCTCCAAAGACAAGAAGCATTTTGCTTTTTTTACCCAGAGCCCCGGCCTTGCGTACATTTGTCCATTTTGTGTCCTGAACCCTCTTTTTTCAAGCATGATTAACTTGAGGAACTAAGAGAGCTAAGAGAGCTCTCAACTCTGATGGCTTCATCAGAAAATTAGCAGCTCGTGTCTGGATTTGGGCCCATCAAGCAGAACGCTCACGCCACTCACAGTCCATGATAGAAAGTCTTCCCAGGGGCGCCTGGGTGGCTCAGTTGTTAAGCGGCTGCTTTCAGCTCAGGTCATGTTCCCAGAGTCCTGGGATCGAGTCCCACATCGGGCTCTCTGCTCGGCAGGAAGCCTGCTTCTCTCTCTCCCACTCCCCCTGCTTGTGTTCCCTCTCTTGCTGTGTCTCTCTGTCAAATAAATAAATAAAATCTTAAAAAAGAAAGAAAGAAAGGAAGAAAGAAAGAAAGCAAGGAAGAAAGGAGGAAAGAAAGAAAGGAAGGAAGAAAGAAAGAAAGAAAGAAAGAAAGAAAGAAAGAAAGAAAGAAAGAAAGAAAGAAAAAGTCTTCCCAGATGAACCGAAATAGCCCAGGATGGAATGACTGCACCTTAGGGGCACAGGAGCCGCTACGCTGGGACCTTGGAGCCACCACTTCCCCATCTGTCTCGAATACGGACAAGGGGCCCCCCAGAACCCAGGACCGACCCACTGCGGGCAGACTCCTTTGGTTCAGGAATCGTCAGCGAATGCTGTGGAAGTGGGGGTCAGCATGCCCTGCAGGAGGGGGGCTGAGAGAGAAGGTGGGGTGTGGCGACATCGTGGGCCGGTGGTTTTAGAGGGGGCTGCCTTTCGACAAAGGTGGGTGTAATTGGATATTCCCGATTTGGCCAACGGGCTGCTTTCAAAGTCCATCGCAAATTGTGTGATGACTGTGATGTATTAACACACCAACCTGGGAAGCATTGTTCTCATCCCTTGAACCCCAGCATCAGCCCGGCAGTGTGCTAACATACAGACCTTTGTGAAGTCAGAGGCAGATGGAAGCTTTCCCGTCCTCCCAAGTGGCTCTCTGGTTGGCAGGCAGGCCAGCCGCCTCGAAGCGTCCAGGATGGAGGGCTGAACGGTGGGTTTTGGTGGCATTGCTTCCGGAATGGAGGGGATCCCAGCAGGCCTCTGTCCGGGAAGCTCCCAGAAGGAGGCTCCCCTCTGTTACTGCTGCCTGGCTGGGGAGAGACCCGTGAGGGGGCCCTTCACGTCTCAGCTCAGCTCCTTCAGTCCCAGGGGCTCCCCCGGCTTCCCTCCTCCGCAGCCAGGACCCAGCTTGGCAAGGAGACAGGGAGACCGGGGAAGGGGGCCGAGCCCCGGGATATGCTAAGACCCCGTTTCCCGCACTTGCCCTTGTGTTCTCTCCTCCTACCGTTGCACTCTTTCTATAAGAGGACCCCACTTTGGAAACACCCAGGTGGTAGGACGGTCATATGGTCATGGAATGTGTTTCAATACCCGTGAAGTAGGCACTGAAAGCGGTTACAATGATACGTGATATGTTAGGTATATTTTGACACAAGACAACATTTTCAAGAAAGTGCCCCACTCAGATCTGCTTGTAGGCAAGAAAGAGACTTGGCAAATCAGCTCCTCTTTGGGTCAACCCCCACCACACATTCTTGCAAGCGCTGTTCAGTGGGCCTGGCGCTCGGGGGGCTGGGTAGAGTGGGGGCGCACACAGGCGAGCAGCACAGGTGGTCACCTCATCAGCCACTGGGAATCCAAATAAACAAGTCACAGGCGCCCCAGGCTCGGCTGGACCCCAGCTCGTCCTCCTCAAGCCCCCGAGGGAGGCAAGTGGGCCAGGGGAAGGGCAGGCTCCTCTCTGACCAGGTGGGAACGCAAAGGCTGGGCCCAACACCACAGAGCAGGTGACGGGGTGCGGTCGGAGCCCCATCTCCATCACAGGGCTGCAGGCCTGCTTGGCTAGAGTGCCCTTCCTCCGGCATTTGGGCCAGGCCGGGCTCCGCTGGAACAGAGGAGGCAGACAAGAGGGCAGATGCTGTCCCAGGAGGGACCGTTTTGAGCCATGTGGAACCCAGCTCTGGGAAACGGAATCAAGCCCTCTGGTTTACTGCCCCCTGTGGTCCCACCCCAGTCATCTGGACGCACAGCACTGTATGTTATTCCTTACCCTACTCCCAGATTATGGCAGAGATCAAGGTCAAAGAGGCCTTAGAAAGCAAATTGTGGAAGCTGGAAAAGAACAGAAGCCAAAGGGTGCAGATGTCACCAAGGTTACTGTCAAACATGCATTTTTTTTCGATAGGCAGTGAGGAGTCCCTTATGGGTCTTTTTTTTATTTTATTCATTGTATTTTTAAAAATCGAGATGTAATTCACATACCATAAAATTCATCCTCTGAAGGGTACAATTTTTAGTCGACGCACAGGGTGGTGGAACCATCTCTACTATCTCATTCCAGAATATTTCCATCACCCCAAAAAGAAACTCTGTACCCATTATCAGGTACTCCCCATGTCCCCTATACCCAGCACAACCCCCGTCCCTCGCCCCCCACAACCACTCGTCTACTGTGTGTCTCCGTGCATTTCCCCACGGCTGACATTTTGCATAAAGGGGCTCATTCAGCCTCTGCTACACTTCATTCTTTTCATGGCTGACTCATAGTCTCTAGTACAGTTAAACCGCATTCTGTTTATATGCTCATCAGTTGATGGGAAATTCAGCGGCTTTCGTTCTTTATGGGTATGAATCCTGCTGCTGTGAACGTTTGCGTACAACTTTTTTGCATGGACACCGGTTTTCAGTTCTTCAGGGGCTACACCTCGGAGTGGAATTGCTAGGTCACGTGGTCACTTGGTATGAATTTTGAGGAACCGCCGGACCCGTTCCGGTGTGACCACACCGTTTTACATTCCTACGGGCAACATAGGAAGGGTCCAGTTTCTCCACAGCCTCACGCCACTTATTTTCCTTTCTAAAAACTTAGAGATAGCCTTGTGGGTGTGAAGGGTTCTTTCACTGTGGTTTTGATTTGCATTTCCCTAATGACCACTGACGTTTAGCATCTCTTTGTGTGCTCATGGGTTGTGGGTATATTTTCTTTGGAGAAATGTCTATTCTGATCTTTTGCTCATTTTTAATTGGATTCTTTGTCCTTTTATTGTCCAATTCTTTAGCTATTCTGGATATATGTCCCTATCAAATATGATTTGCAAATACTTTCTCCCACAAACTGAACTTTGATTCATGCGCTTCGGAAGCACCAGAGCTGGGAAGATCTTCTGGGTTCCCTTGGATCTCTTGATCCCCCTGTACTTGAACGTCCCTTCCAGAATCCCAGCTGCTGTCATGGCAACCAGGTAGAAGCAGGGTGTAGACGGATGGCGAGAGCAATTTGCTCTTAAAAAACATTTTTAGTCAAAAATAACCTCTCCCTAGTCTGCTATGGAAAAGAGATTAAAGAAAGCAAAGCAACCATCCAAAGACATCCACCTTCAACAAACAAACGGTCCACCCAACCAAGTCTGCAAAGCTCAGAGCAGTGATTCCATGGGTCACACGTGGTACACCTACCTTGTTTATCTCCCAGTTTGGAAAAATCTGACTCCCTGAGACATTACAAATGAGGTTTAAATTTTAATTAAATCTCATTCCAAATACACGCGTTCAATCACAGCAAAGCCCCAGCAAATTGGCTTAGTCCATTTCGACAGTGGTTTGGCTCCCGCTGGGCGGGGGTCGGCCTGGAGTTGGGAGTCGGTTCCCACAGGCTGAGTTTAGGAGTGCGGGAGGCTCCTGGCAGGGCCACTTGGTCGCTCGGGACAAGAATGGTCAGGCTCTAAGGGGGCCTGCTTGAAGACAGAAGCACTGAAAACGAGGTGCCAGACAAGCCTCCGAGCCCAGAGCGAGCAGGCTGGAGCACTGCTCGGAACAGGGCCTCTAGCAGGGTCTCCGCGCTACTGCAAAGATTGCAAGGCCAGTGTTCACATCAGCCGGGGACCCTGCTGCGGCCGGGACCGGCCCCTGGAGCGTGCAGCTGTGTGTGTTTGTGCTTTGAAGGGTGCAGGGCACACTGATGCTGCTGTCTTGCCCCAGATGCCCCTGCGCCCCCATCCAGAAACATACGTTTGCCGCGAGGAGACTCCACCGGCCGGTTTGGTCCAGAGGCGCCATGTAAGGGTCTCGCTCGTCCTGCGCCAGGCCGAGTGGCCAGAATGGGTCGGGAGTGAAGGGGAAGGAGCAACTCCAACCCGACCCCTGAGAGGACGGGAGGGCTTCCTTCTGAGTCTCTCGCACATGGAGGAGCAGTACCTCTGGAAGCAACAGGTGCGTGAGAACCGCGCCGGTACCGCCTGTCTTCTGGGTCCAGGTCGGATCCTTGCCAGCAAGGCCATCTCCGCTCTGCCACTCGGGAAGGAGAGAACCAAAACATTGGCATCTCGACCACCGTGGAATGGTTTGGAAGGACCATTTTCAAAACCTAACTCAGGAAGTGCTCAAGTCCCAGAAAGAAGCCATTCTCTCCGAGGAGGTGGGGCCGGCAGTGGCGAGGGTCCATCTCAGAGAGCTGACGTGTCCCGGCTGCTCCGGGCATCAGCAGGCTACGGACACCCACTTCTCTCCCGGGAAAGCGGGCGGACTGGCGGGCGTGCCTCATGACGACAACACTGGAGTCCCCAGTTTTGATTTTCCATAATTTCCATGTTCCATTTGACACCTGCCGTCCTTTTTCTGGTCCCAGGCCCCTCCTTGCACCTGAATTCTGTCGCCCGCTCCCCCAGGAGCCTTGAACGTATGTTCCTTGGCTTGCCTCAGTTCATAAGATTTGTGGCAGAAACAGAATTCAAAGCCGGGGCCCTTCCTGATGCTCAGGCCACCAGGGACACTTCCCCCAGAGCCCCATGAAAGTGGAGGAGATTGCTCTGAGGTTGGGAAAAAGAGCTAGAACAAATGAAGCAAACAAAACCAAAAACAAACAAACAAACAAAAAACCACCACCACCACCAACAACAAAACCCAACCCCGTGTATGCTTCACAAAGACAATTATGGGAGAAGTATTTGGCTCGGAGCCCAAAACGTTTGTCCAAGCTACAAAGGAAAAGCCCAAGAATCAGAGGTTCAAATGGGCCTATTGACTACATTTCCAAGAGTGACACAGTGGTTTAGGAATGGGGGACTGTTCCTCTTCTTGGCTTCCCTTGGCGGGCACCAGCGAGGGAGAGACGGGCGCCGTTTCCAGCCCATCACCTGGGCAGCGAGCAGCAGGCTGATGTGCAGCCCTGAGTCTTCCCAGCAGCAGCCCCAGGGGCCCAGGCTCCAAGGCGGCACTAAATGGCTGTGTGATGACAGTGGACCATCCAAACGGTCCCCTGATTCTGCCCAATGGGGCCCCACCTGATGGCAAAAGTAGAACAATATAAATGATCAAAGGACAAGCAGAGAAGAATCAAACTTGAGGTCTAGCTTCTTTGGGTTGGAGCCTGCAAAGAGGCAGAGGGAGCCGTCACACCGACCTCCCCTTGCGGACTGGGAGGAGGCCATGGGGCGTGGGGGACCGGAAGGTGAGGCGAGAGGGAGCCGCCAGCCCGCGGAGAACAGAAACACAGAGATGAGAATGGCTGTGTGCGAGAGCGTGTGTGGGCCTACGTGCACATGTATATACGTGTGTGTGCAAGTGCACGGGTGTGCAAGTGTGTGCACCTATGAGCACGCATTTGTGTGTGCGTGCGCGTAAGCCTGTATCTACGTGCGCGTGTTTGTGCACATTTTGTCTATGTGTTATTATGTTTTCCACCAATGAAGGCCTTCCTGCGTGCCCTGGTTCCCCCTCTCCCAAAAATATAGTATAAAGTGAAGGGAAAAAAACCCCCGAGCCTCAGTGATCCGTCACCCAACCAGTCCAGGAGGAGGAGAGGACAACAGCCCCGTAGGTAAGTGCTGTTCCTATATTCGGATTTCTCCGATTAGGAAATAGGCATTGACTTGACCAGTATCCCCGTAATCCCCAATCCCAGCTCCTTGGGAGGTACTTGCAGCCGGGGGACAAGTATCCAGGACTTCTGACTTCTACTCCATGGCTCTTTTTTCCATACCCACAGCTCTGGGACCATCACACACCTCTGAGCAAAATGACAGTGGCACGTAGACCGACCGGAAGAGCTGAGAGAGTCCCTCCAGCTTTGCTTCCTGGAGGGCAGGAGGGAGAATGGCCATGGTCCCGGTGTCCCTGTGGAGTGCATGGTGACAGGTGGGCTCAGTTGGGACTGCCTTATGAGTCGTTGTGACCAGGGCACCTGGAGGACCCAGAAGGTGGTGTGGCCAGACTGGCCGGTCGGCACCAGGCCAGGGAGGACCCTCTGCGGGGCGGGAACGTGCTCAGCCTTTACCCCATAAACAGGGGGAAGCAATGGAAGGGAATGGAAGCAGGGAAGTAGCACAGGCAGATGTGGGGGCAAGGAACCTTGCTCTCTGAGATCCAGTCTGGGCCCACGGGAACCAGAGAGGAGCCTAGAGTGGTGGGGCTAGTCCCAGCGGCTGGAGGGAAAATCCAGGCTCCAACCCCCACAAGAATCCCTCTGCCTACAAAGGCAAATGCCAACTCAAAGATGGCAGTGATCATATTGCTTTGTAATTGGCTTTTCCAACTATTTGCGTACAAAAGTACCCCCACAAAACAGGTGTCAAAAAGACAGCAAACTCTTTTGTGCTGAAAAAGTCATTTTGACAAGTCTAATTTACTGAGATTGAGTCATGAGAGCATAAACAAATCTTTCTTGTCAAAGTCCATATTGAAAGTGGGGGAAAAGGATTGTAGAATTAAGCGCACTAACGCTTGGTAAGGTCTTCTTATGTCCTTGGGAAAATTCTAACACTGCTCACACGCATGTTGACCCTCATCCTCCAAACCTGGCCCTCAACAGAACACACCGTTTGGAAGCCCAGAAATATGAGTGGCTTCAGAGGTGGCAAGGCTCTGGCTCCCAGCCATGAGGGTCTCGTGTAAATCAGTTCCACAACCTCAACTAGGGTAACCTGAGAAGTCTGGAGGACCTCAGGGGCAACCAACCAAAAGAGGACATGGATTACCCAGACAGAAGAAAGCTCTTGGCTACGGTTGCTAGTTTCTTACGTGTTTTATCAATCTCTTTGGCAGTCAAAGCTGGAGGGAAAAAGCAAAAGAACAATCCAGTGTCCATGTCTCCTCTTGCCATATTTAAGACCAAAATCAGCTGGGCCGCTCTGCTTCATCTTGGCCACTTCTCTCCCCCTTCCGACGCCCCCAGTGCCCGGGCTCCCAAGGATGCTGCCGTTGCTCCTCTTGGCTTTCTCCCCGGTGTGTTGAAAGCCCGTGTGTGGTTCTCCCAGTTGGCCCTGGTGTCTGGTCATGTGTGGTGGGCCCCCAACGTCCACCGCCAGCCCCACTTTGGGCTGGTTTGGGTTTTCCCCTGATGTCCCCAGTTCTAATCACCTGGGACTCCCACAGCAGAGAGCACCCCTAAGGCTTCTAAACTTCCTGGACGCTGGTGATCCCCCTCCCCCTCAGAAAAGGCTTGGTTGACGTCCAATTTGGGTTAAAAGTCGGGAAGGCCCAGGAGCCATCACACTACCTCACCTCCCCACTGAGCCTGGGTAAATCTGATGTATGAAGCAACTTGAGGCCAAGCAGAAGAGGCAGTTTTATAACTGATTTCATTCAAAAGTGACTGGTCTTCAAAAAGGGGAAAGTATTTGGTATCTCATCAGTTCATAAGGCGCCTGGCCTGATCAGATCAGTGTCCACATCGCGGGGACATCGGAGGCGATATGCACACATCGGAGACAGGAGAGGCACGCTTCGAATTGTCACCGGGTACCACAGGACCACAAAGCATCCCAGCTGACTTGTAAGAGGGAACCCCAGCCCCCCCAGCGAAGGAAGTGGGAGATCTGATCTCCAAAATCACTACCACAACTGTAAATTACCATTCGTCACTTTACCATCATTTCCCATCCTGGGACTGATTAAAGTCAGGGTGGCAAAGAAGTCCTTCGCCCTGCTTGGAGAGCTCCCCATTAGTGCAGAGGCAGGGGAAGCCACCCAGGGCTGGCCGAATTCCCACACAAACACACTCATCATGCCACAGTCGGAAGGAAGAAGCCTCGTGGAAGTGCAATGTGTCAGACGGTTTTCAATTAACAGCCCCTTGATTAGTGACCTTGGACTACACGCCGCCCGCGCCCCCACAGCCAGCTCTGGCCAGCAGGCCAGCAGTCAGTCCCCAGCAGCCTGGACCGCTCCTGTCTCTGGCGGGTCCTGCTCCCGCCTGGAAAGCAAATGTTGGCTTGCATCCTCATCACTCCCGCAACACCACATCAGGTCGTGTAAAAGAAACAATACCAATTTAATGAGTGGCGGGAAAGCCAGATCGCCCCAACACCTGACAAAAAGACGAGCGCTTGATTTTAGACGCGTCGCGCGGGGAGCCCAGCAGAGGCTGGCTCAGGGGAGGAGGGGAGGTCCCCGGCCCTTCCGCCAAAGCCCCAGGTGCCAACTCCTCATAACCCAGATCCCTCCTGAATCCGAGGGAGAGACCCAGGAAAACTGCGCGACCCCCGGAAGCGGCCCGAGGGACCACCTGAAGCAGCACTTCCCACGGACGACCCCAGAAGATGCTGGGGGTGGCGGAGCCAGGCGGGGAGGTTATCGGGAAAGGCAGGGTAAACAAGGGTAAGGTTGTTATGCAGATAAATTGGAGGCCTTCTCCATTGGTAAGAGCTTCTAGAGATTAGAGTCTCCCCCCCTTCCTGGTGCGGGGGTGGGGGATACCCGTACGAATGGAGATTTCCCTTAGACATGTAAATGTTTCTTTCAAAAGGGTGACTTGTACTCCATTTTCCCAGCTTCTCCCACGCCGTTTCCTAAAAATCAGAGCTCAAGATAACCCCTCCCTATGCCCTCGAGGCAGAATTTGGGGCGGTGAGTTCTGCCCCTTTTCCACCCGCTACCCTGCACAGTCCTAGGATTTGGGGCCCGGGCCTCGCTGGCGAGGGGAAAGGCCTCCCATAGGAAAGGCTGCTGTCAGCAGCATCCTTGTGTGGGACGAGGCCAGCAGCCCCCGGACCCTGCGGCCGGATCTGCCCCTGCCCCCGGACCCTGCCTCAGTGACCCAACGCCAGCGTGGCCTTCGCCATGGAGCCGGTGGGTGCGCGTGGGCTCGGGCGCGGTGGGTGGGCGCGGGTTTGCTTCGGGCAAGCGTGCCGGCTGGTGGGAGGCCCCGGAGCTGCTTTGCCGTCTCTGACATAGTCGCAGGCATGATCGAGCGTCTTTTCTCCCTAAAACACCCAAGAACTTATCCAGAATGAACTCAACATTCTCAGGGAGCAGAGGTGGACAAAGATGGGGACTAAGAATATTCTGAAAGTCCGAGTAGCTGGCCCGGGGCCAGCCCGCCGGGAAGAGGAGCCGGATTTAGACCCCAGCTTTGTGACTCCCAGGGATTCGGCTTTCCCTGCTGGGCCCAGTGTGTGACCCCACATGACGCATGGCTCCCAGCAGAGTCTCGCCCTGGACTTCCGTGCGTAAACTGGCGTCCAGGGGGTCCCAGAGCCTCATTCTTCTGTGCGAGAGGGGAGGCATGGTGTTACTTGGTTTCTTGTCTTAAGAAGTGACTGGAAGATTCATTCTGACGGCCCATCTCACTGCGTTGCCCAGCCCTTTGCCCATTTGCAGGGCCCATCAGCACGCGTTTGAGTCTGGTTTGGAGTCTGTGTGGCTGTGCTGTTTCCTTCACGTCCTTTGCCTGCGCTCTGACTGAGGTACTGCTTTGGGCTTAGCCAAACGTGGGCTCAAATCTCAGCCCCTCACTTCCCTGCTCTGGGACCACAGATGAGGGATTTAAGCTCTCGGAGCCTCAGGTCCCGCACGCGGAACATCCTTTCAGTGCCCTGTGCCCGGCAGTCCTGTGTGGCTCCCAGGGCAAGGCCCTTCCTGGAACGGAACAAGGAGTGTGGAAGCCAGAGCTGCAGGGGGCAGGGAGATGGCTGCAGAGCGGGGTCAGGCTTCAGATGGCCTCCTGGGACCATGACCTGGTTGGAGTCTTGCATCCGATCTCGGAGGCCCACCCCGTTCAGGATTTTGCCTGCTTTTGCCGGGGGTGTACCAAGTCCTGCTTTGTACTGGGGCTCCGGCGAGAAGTAAAGCGGACCTAGACTCTTCCTTCATGGCGTCTCCAGGCTAGGGGTTCCCGGGCAGGGGCTGCCTCCTTATGCTGGGGTTTGGGGGCTGCCTTCCAGCCCGAAAGGCCTGCAGGTCAGGGGCGTGCCCGCCGTTTGGTGGGACCTCCACACCTTGTATCTAGCACAGGCTCTAGGAGGTAAAGCAGGCGGCCGTCCTTTCTGGAAGGCGGATGTCTGAGGACAGTTTGCCGTCAGCCACTGGCTGCAGCTCTCAGCAGCGTCGGGCTGGGCACCAGGCGTGGGCTCCGTGATGGAGACCCTGGGAGGCACACATGTTGTCCAGACCCAGGCGGCAAGCTTGTGGGGCAGTCGGGGGGCAGACGGCTGTCTAGTTACGACGGAGTGTCAGCCAGGCAGTGGTAGGGGCGGGGGTAGGGAGACANGGTGGGGGGATCAGGGCATTCTGAGGGCGGCAGGGTGGGAGGGCCGTTGCAGAGCTGGGAAGAGGTCCCTGCCATAAGCCCTCTTAAAATGCAAGAGCAGGGGCAGCCCCCCACCCCAGCCTGTGGGGCTGGCCTCGGGCTGCACCCCCAGATCGCAAGGCACTTTCCGGGGCCCCAGGCTGTACCCACAGGAAAGGCTGAAACTTTTCTTTCTCTAGAAATCCATCTGCTCAGAGGAAAGGAGAGGAGTGTCCACTCAAAGGTCCCTCCTGCCCAAACCCCCCTCCAGAGATGCCAGCAAGGAGGAGGAGGTGCATGGGGAGACTGGGTCAAGGGGCCAAGTGTCTGGGCCCTTCACACTCTCAGACCAGAGTTCAGTCCAGGAAAAAAGTCACATTCCTCTCATTGTCATTTGCACCCCTTTGTCCCCACGGGGCCCCATCTCCTCTGTGACTTGGTCCTGCGCCTTTGAAGCGCCTAGTATGAATTTCCCTGGTTTGTTAACGGCCAGCAGGTTTACGGCAGGGACAAGGCCAGAGGGCAGGCAGGGACAAGGCCAGAGGGCAGCCCGGAGTGACAGAATGGCCTTGGGGGAGGGGAAGGCAAAGTGACGTCTGAGCCGCTCCAGAGCGCCAGCATGGCCTTCGGTTCTCATGGCCGCTCAGCTGCTTCCTCTGTGGGATTTCTGAAGCTCGCCCCACGTCAGGGAGCTAGTGGGTGGCCAGAGACTGGCTTCTGACCCAGACGGTTTAACCCGGTGGACAACTCAGACCCTCCCATCGGACCTCCTCCGTCCAGCTCGAGACGCACTTACTGACCCCCCGTGCTGCCCAGGCCGGGGCCCGGAGCAGCAACCTTCCACTAGAACTTGTTCCCTGTCGTCTGCCTCAGCTAGGACATAAGCGCCATGACAACGGGGAGTTTTGCCAAGTTTGGGTCATTTTCACTGTAGTATCTAAAATCGTGCCGCTCAGTGGGGAAGCTGCTAGTCCCATGTGGCCATTTAAACATAAGTTAATTAAAATTAAACAAAATTTAGAATTTAGTTCCTCTGTTATACCAGCCACATTTCACGTACTCAAGAGCCGCATGATGGCTACTCGACTGGACGTCGCAGAAGTTTCCATCGGACAGCACGGCTCTAGAATAATGCCTGGTACGCCGTGGGCACTCAGCACATGTCTTCCGAATGTGGGACGAACAAAAGAACTTTGAAGGCTACGACTTTGATAAATAGAAAAGGGGGTAAACAGCTTCCAAGAGTTATTGATTTCTGTTCCTGATCATGAACTAGGTAATCTGGATCATTCTTCTCAAGGAAAACTAGAAAAGGTGTATAAAAGGGTAAATTTATGGGCAAATCTGAGTGAACACAGGCTGCAGAAAACAATAAGAGTGCTATCTTATGGGGACCTTAGGGTATATGTGAATTCAAATACACTAGTACAATGGCATATGTATTGGAAGAGGGGAAATAGAATTAAAGCGTAAGGACTGGTCACCAGGATGGCTCAGGTGGTTAAGCATCTGCCTTCGGGCTCTAGTCATGATCTCAGCATCCAGGGATCAAATCTCGCATCAGGCTCCCTGCTCAGTGGAGACCTCGTTTCTCTCTCTGCCTGCCACTCCCCCTGCTTGTGTGTGCACTCTCTCTCTCTTTCTCTTTCTCTCTCTGTCAAATAATAAATAATCTTTTAAAAATAAAAAAAAATAAAGCATAAGGACCTTGCATCACCTGGGGAGAGAGTAAAGGTAGAAATTAACGTTAGACTTTGCTAAATCAAGGTTGAATGTTATAATCTCTGGGGCCTCCTGGGGTCTCCAAGAACCTTTCAGCAGGTCTGAAAGAGGCGAACTATTTTCATAATAACACTAAGATGAGAGTTGCCTTTGCCACTCTCCTCTCACATATAGAGGTTTCCAGAGGCTATGTGACATATGATGTCACAACAGACAGAATTCAGGAGCAGATGTGAGAATCCAGCTGTCTTCCCTTGTGCCGGACATTAAAGAATTTAGCAAAATTGTAAAACAGTAGCACTCTTCTTGTTACGTTTTTGATTTAGAAGAGTGTAGTCATTTTTCATAAGACAAATGTTATTTGTGTTGGCATGTAATGTGTATTAGGGTTCTCCAGAAAAACAGGACCAAGAACCAACAACACACAAGCACGCACACATGTAAGTAGGGAGGGAGAGAGGCAGAGTTATTACAAGGAGTTGGCTCACATGATTACGAAGGTTGACCAGTTCCAAGATCTGTGGGATGAGTCGGCCAGCTGGTGGCCCAGGTTAGCTCCAGTCCGAGTCTGGAGTCTTGAGAACCAAGAGAAATGATGGCAATTCCAGTCCGAAAGCTAACAGGCTCAAAATGAAAAGTTCTGTTATTCAAAAGACACTGCTAAGAGAAGTAAAGACAAGTTACAAACTGGGAGAAAATACTCACAAATCATTTATCTGATAAGGGATTTATGTAGAAACTATATAGAGAAGTCTTGCAAGTCCTTTTTCTTTTTCTTCCATCTCTTAGATTGTTTTTTATTGCTCAATTTTCTCCTCTATCCTTGTCAATTGGTGGTTATATCTCCATATTGTTACTAGTGCTTACTGATGCTTTGGTTCAAGTTTGAAGGAAGGGAAAAGCCTACCTTGTGGTTGGAAGGCAATCGGGCAGGAGGAATTCTCTTACTTGGGGGAAGGTCAGACTTTTGTTCTGGTCAGGCCTTCAACTGATTATATGAGGCCCACCTACATTAGAGTGGGCAATCTGCTTGATTCAGTCTGCTGATTTAAATGTTCACCTCATCCAAAATCATAATCTCAGAAACACCCAGAATCATGTTGGAACAGATATCTGGGTACTCAATGGCCTCGTCAGGTTGATGCATAAAATCAACCATCACAAATGGATGTATTATTTTGTAATCTTTAAAAGAATCGATAAATATTTTTAAACTATCTTGGTTTTAACTTCTGACATACTAAATATCATTAGATATGATTAAAGGGGATCCAGAGATTAGAATATTTGAGAATCTCTGCTCTAGGGTAATTATTATTGCAGATGACGGAGGCCAATCCCCAGACCTGACTTTCTGTTTCTTCCCCATCAATCTTGCCTCTAGAGGCAGAGTCTGATTCCCTATGAGCATGTGGCTCTGTTCCGTCACTTCTGATGGTGGGCATAGATATTCCCGAGGTACCCCAGCCCAAGAGATCCCTCCTTGCTGATGGATTCACTTTCTCCCTATGCATATAAATATACACAGGGAGAACCCAGAACCACATGAAATGTAGACACAGTTTGAAGGTTGATGAGATGTTTTCATATGGAGATAGCAACACAATCGTTTGCAATGGTGCAATGGGACCACGAGTTTGCTAGCAACCTGGTGAGTAATTGTACCAAATACAAGGTCGTCGAAACAGTAAACCTGCAAAGTGGCCACCTCTGTCTGGCCTTCTGGGCAATGTAAGGCGCTTTCAAAGTATCGGGAAAAGGAAAGTGTGCTGAGGTTATCAAGACTTTGGAAATGGGAATTTGAAATGGAGCTCCTCTTTAGGAGGCCCCAGGTGACACGGTAAGACAGGCAGATGGCTCCTGGGTGACCATTTACTCAGAAGATGGGAGAGGCAGGAGGGCCTTGCTCCCGGGGAATGTGTGAGCCTTGCTGTGAATGTGTAAATACTTGCTTCTTTGGGCTTCATGCCTACTTGTCCAGCATTGAAATTGCTTTTACTAAGAAGCCAAAAAGAGGAAGATGCCCTTTCCTGGGGCCTCAAGGGCCAGCATTTTATGTGGGGTACCATGGGAGTCCCGGGGGGTAGGGCCGGGATGGAAATGCTCAGGGGACAGGGAACCCTAACTCTTCCACAGTTCTGTCCCTAGGAGACTCCCAGAGCCCCAGTGTGTGGCTGGGACAGGGGATCCAGGAAGCTTTAGTGCCTGTGCCTTTCCCCAGTGCTTCCGGAAAGGAGGAAGTGTAGAAGGAAGTTGCAGGAATTTCCCCAAAGGCAGGCTTCGGGCCCGAATCCAAAAAGTCACTGATGCCAACTCATTGTTCTTGTGTGTGTGTGTGTGTGTGTGTGTGTGTGTGTGTGTGTGTGTGTTCATGTCTCTGAACTCTCGCTGTCTGTCTGCACCCAGGCCTGCGCTGACAGGCATGTAGCCCGACCTTTGTCCCTCCCCGAGACGCGTGTGCAGTTGCGCGGCCAGACTCTTTCTGGTTTTGAGCGAGTAAACAAATGGCAAATAAGCTGCTAGCATGGGCCCGCCTGCGATGTGACCTTCGAAGGCTTAGCGACCACAGGCCCAGCGCCCGGGGCCTGGCAGGCCTTCGGCCAGCGCAGCAGCTCGCGGAGACATGCATCTGGGGGGACACCAAGTGCCGGGGGCCCGGGACAGGCAGAGAGGGATTAAGGGGGCTGAGGGGCGCCACGGGAGGCCACCTGGTACTTGTCTGAGGGGTTTAAGGCCCAGCCGAGCTGCAGCAAACCCTCCGGGACCACCTGCGCCCGTCCCCGCACACAGGCCGGCTCGCGGGCCCAGCCGAGCGTTCTGCGCTGTGCGGCGCTCACGGCCCCGCGGACCCGCAGGCTCTCACGTGCACCGCCGGCCCCCGGCCACCTGGGCTCCCCTCGGCCCGAGCCCTCAGCCCACCGGCCCCGAAACCCCCAGTCCTGGCACGCACCGCACTCCCTCCAGAGGAGGCCCGGGGAGACCAAGTCGGAGGGGATCCTGGGGCTGCTCCCGCAGCCGTCCCTCCAGCCGCCCCGGAGACCCTCGCCACCCTCAGAAGGAACCTGCTCCGCCCACAGCTTGGTTGCGGGCTTCCGGCTTCCAGAACCCGGAGAGCTGTCGCACCCTGGGGAGCCGCCTTGGGGTGCTGGGGAGGACCTGCTCGGCGGGCTCTGGGGCCCTAGCCCTATCCCTCCCTCGAGCTGGAGGAAACTGTCCCCGAGGGCCCTGCCTGGGCTTTCGGGGTCACCCAGCCCCTCCCAGGAAGCTTCTGATGTCCCAGGTGCACCACGAGGCCTTCCGTGGCTCCTGGCAGTGCCCAGATACGGCCCGGCCCCTGCCATCCCCACGGCCAGAGGGGCCGCTCCCCTACCCCAGGAGTCTGAGTGGCACCCCTGACAACCGCTCCCCCCCCCCGTCCCTCGGGCCCCACCCCGCTAGTGACTGCCACTTGGGTCCCGGCCTCTTCACTTCCAGAGGGCATGTGTCCCACTGCTCTCCACCAGGCCCGGCGGGGTCCCTCACGAGCACCAGTCCGGCTGCAGCTTTCCCCTACTTCCCACATTTGGGGGGCATCTGGTGGCTCAGAACACAGAGGCCACAAGGCCCTGTGACTGCAGCCCCGTCATCCCCTCCGGGGTTGTTTTCTGACCTCCTGTCCCTTGCTGTCATTGATCCAGGAAAGCCCCCCCCCCCCCCGGGGGCGGGGGGGGGCCC
>LNAC01001078.1:141971-159663 GCA_002007465.1 Ailurus styani
CCCCCCCCCCCCGAGGGGACGGGGGGGACCCTGCCCTGGTGGCCGGCGTCCCTTTGGAGGGAGTGCCGTGGATGCGACAGCTGGGCGGGGAGCCCGAGGTGGCCGCTGGTCCCGCCGCTTTGCCGGGACCCCTTGGCCGTGCCAGGGCAGGAGCAAGTTTTCTAGGGCTGAGGTGGGCAGGGAGCCTGCATCATGCCAACTAGACCTGGCTTCTCAGGCCTGTCCTTCAGCCACAGATTTCTAGAAAGAGCAAGCACGATGAGCGTGTGGCACAAACAGACGGCCCCAGGAGCTGAAGGAGTGTGTGTACGTGTTCGTGAGTATGTGTGTGCTCACGATACACGTGTGTCTAGATGTGTGAGTGTGCCTGCGTGCACACACACCATCCACACGCACACATATACTCGGACGTGTGTGTGTGTGTGCGCACGGATGTATAGATGTGTCTATGTTTACGAGTCTATCAGTGTGTGTGTGTGGTGTGTGAGTGTGTGCCGTGTGTGTGTGTTCATGTCTGTATATACGTGTTCATGTGTGTGTTCAGATCTGGGCATGGACGGACGTTTACACATGGTGTGTCTGCCTGGGAGTGTGTGTGTGTGTGTATGAACGTGGGGCAGTATGTGTATATGCGTGGACACAGCTGTGTGTCGGTGAATGGACAGTGTGGATGTCTGTGGGTGTGTGGGTGCGTGCCTGAGCCCATCTGCACAGGTGTGTTTTTAGGTGTGTGTAGGAGGTGAGTGTATGCGTGTGCGGGGTACGCATGTCTGTGGTCGTGCAGGTACGTGTCTATCTTTGGCTGTATCTGGCTACGTGTGAATGTGCGCCTGTGTGTCTGTGCGAGTGCGTGTAAATGAGTGCACTGGGGCTGTGTGGGTGGATCGGGATGTGCAGATGTGTGTGTGTACTTGTGCCTGGGCGCTCCCCAGGTGAGCGTGGCTGTGGAGAAGATGCGTGTCTGAGTGTGCATGTGTGCATGATGTGGGTGTGTATGGGCAGTTGAATGCACATCTGTATCAACTGTATCTTCGTGGGTGTGGGTATGGGGTTCACAGCACGTGTGTGTTCGCACGTCTGCACACCTGCACAGGCGTTGATGTTGGTGTATGCGTGTGCGGGGGCAGTGAATGTGCGTGGGTATGCAGATGGATGTCTGTGACTGAGTGGATCCGTACGAGTGTGGATGTGGGGAGGGTGCGCGCGTGTGGGGGGAGTGGGAATACTCAGGGGTGTGTGGACACGTGCCTGTATCCCAGTGTATGTGCCTAGGTATGCGTACATATGTTTGACTGCGTGTGTGACGGTGTCTGCATTCCAGTGCATGTGTGTTGGGAGTGCAGTCGAGTGTGTAAATGTGTGTCCACATCTGGGTTTATCTGCACAGGGGTGTGTGTGTGTGTGTGCACGTGTGTGTGTGTGTTGGGAGTACGGATGGGTGTGTAGACGTGTCTATCCAGCTGTATCAGCACAGGTGTAGAGGCAAGGGGAGTCCATCTGCGTGTACGTGTGTGCTGCGGGTGTTGTCCACCTGGTGGTGGGGTCTGGGTGCTGTCTGCCTGGTCCCTTGCACCCGCAGCCCTCTGGACAAGTCATTGACAAGTCATTACTCCTCCTTCTCCCTAGCTTTCCCGGGCGGAAATGGGAACAGCAACAGCTCTTACCACACGAGATGGCTCTGAGCATTCAGTCGGCTTCCCCAGCACCCGCTCTTTCCTGAGGGACCCAAGTCAGCGGGCTCAAGAAGAGCCTCGCCTTCGGTTCCGATTAGCCAGCCCTCCGGTTTCTTCCGGTCTGCCTGGAACACGCTGCAGGCAAAGGCAGGGAGTGGCTGCAGGTCTGGGCCCCCTTTTCTGGGTGCCCTGCCCCCATGTCCCTTCAGCCTGCTCAGCCCAGGACCCAAACCTGGGTTCATCCCATCAGGACAGTGACAGCTCCTCCACCATCGACTTCTGTACTTAAACATGTCATATGAGGCTGAGCAAAGAAACACCAAATTTAATAAAGCCCAGAAACGGGGAGAGCTCTCCAACCCAAATCAATCCTCGATGTGGTTTTAATTAAGTTATAGCCCTTTGTGATTAAAGAGTGTGAATTTCATTACTGTGACCATTTATCAAAGAGCGTACCTGCTGAACCTTTCCTATAGGCAGGGAAGAAGGCTTTTTATTTTCATCAACACCCAAGTGCCCAGCTTGTATCTCCACTGACTCATCAGGGAGAATTGTCTCCCCTCCCAGGCTACCACCCACTCAGTACTAACAAAACCATACCCGCCCTCCCTAGCATTGCCCTTCAAAAGGCCAAGGCAGATCAGCATAAACCTCTGATCTGGTTCAAGAATCTCTCCCAACCCCCAGCCAGCCAGGTGACTCAACTGCCAAAGTTCAGCCCCGGCCTCGGGAGTCGGGGTGCATAGAGGAGGGAGCCTGAGGATTCTCAGATGTTGAGGCTTGCCTGCCTTGAGCCATGGTCCACTTCAGACGTTGGCCTGGCCATGACTCATGGGGCTCCATGAATGAATGAAGGCTGAATGTTAACAAATTGAAAGACCACTTCAGAGACAGTGCCTTGTTAGTTTCTACAGGTGTGTGTATGTACATGTGTTCTTTATGTTTTCCAAGATCGTTTTCTTAAAGTATATACACAGAAAATTGCTCACATCATGTGCATACCAGATAAATTTCATGCGAACACACTTGCAGAACCAGAACCAGGTCAAGAAACAGAACATCAGTGCTCCCCCCAAGTCCTCATAGCATCCCTCGTGATCACTAATCCCAACCCGCCCCCCCCCACTCAGTGGTAACCACCATGCTGAATTCTACCAGTGTTTGCTTATTTTTGTACTTTACTTAAATGGAATCATAAAGAGCTTGCTTTTTTGTGTCTGGTTTATTTCACTCAACATTACGTTTGTGAGAATTGTATGTGGATATGTCCTGGTTTATTTACCGATTCTGCAACTGATGAATACTTGGGTTGTTTCCGTAGCCAGGATGACCCTTCAGTATTGTCCCAAATTGGGGCCGGGGACTGAGTCTTGGGCCTCATAGCAGCCAGTCAGAGGATGTACCCTTCTCCTGGGGAGAGGAAGTGGCTTCCGGTTAGGTGGCTCTTTTCAGGTAAGAGCAATCACCGGGAGGGGGGACCCATCTGAGAGCTGTCGGCTGTCAACACTGTGGGCTTGGGTGCTTCAGTCCTGAAGGGGATTCTGGGAAGCTCACTATAGAACACACTAGGTAGCGGTAGGTACCACTTGGAAGCTGTAATTTGCATTTTCTGGTGACTCCTGCATTTGCATGTCCTTTGGCAATTTGGATCACCTCTTTTGTGAAATGTTGATTCAGGTCCTTTGCCACATTTTCTATCGGGATATCTGTGTTTTCTTATTAGCTTGCAGGATTTCTTTATCTATTCTAGATCGTCCTTTGGATATATATTCTGGACATATATCTCCAAGAATTCTCCAAAATGAACAATATATAGAGAATTCTTACAGATCAATATGAAAAAGACAGATGCTTCAATAGAAAAATTGGCTGGCAGACCTGAATATATATATTGCAAATATCTTCTCCCCCTTTTCCACTGTTAATGCTTTTTTGATAAACAAAAGTTGATAATTTTAATGTAGTCTAATGTATTATATTTTTAATATGGTTAGTGCGTCTAATGTCCCACGTGAGCTACCTTTGCCTACTCTATAAAGTCATGAAGATGTTCTCCTTTGTTTCTGTAAAATACTTGCATTTTTTTTTTTTTACCTTTTGCCTTTCACCTAAAATCGGTTTGGGTATGTCACATAAGGGGGGGGGTGTCACACTGTACTTTTTCCATATGACTTTCAATTGGCCTATAATAATTTATTGAAGGGATGATCTTCATAATCAGCTAATGATATATGTGTGGGTCTGTTTCTGGACTCCATTCTGTTCTATTTTCAAATTGACTTTTAACGGTCCTTACACCAAAGTCACATTGTCTTATTATTACAGCATTTTTGATATCTAGCAATGTAAAAAATAATTCTTAAGCCGGCTTGGATCTTTACTAGAATTGAGTCAAATCTCTGGGTTAATGTGAGGAAAGTTTATATATTTACAGTATTTGGTATTCTAGCCCCTTACTAATAGCATATGCCACCTTTTATTTAGATTTTATTAATTTCTCTCAATAATGTTTTCTTATTTTCTGTGTAGAAGTTTTGGACATCTTTCATTTATTTCTAGGATCTATTTTTAGGTATTTGATGTTTTTTGATATTGTAAGTGGCATCTTCTCTCATTTTACATGCTATTTATTTGTTGCTGATATATAAAAATGTAACTGATTCCTATCAAGGAAAGTCCTATACATTGACTTTGTATCCTGCTATGTTATGAATTCTAATAGTGTATAGATTCTATTGGGTTTATTATGTATGCAATCATGTAGTTTGCCAATAGTAGATTTAATTATTTTCTATTGAACTAGATTGGACCTCTGGTGTAATGTGGAATGAAAGTCGGGATAGTGGGCAAATTTTTCTCATTCCCGATCTATGGGTAAAGATTTTAGTATTTCACTGTTGATTATGATGGTTGCTATAGTTTTTGTAGCTTCCTTTTATCTGACTAGAAAATTCCCTTCTATTCCTAATTTGCTAAGAGATTTTTGTTTGTTCATCTGCTTGATCATGGATGCCTATGGGTGTTGTCAAAAGCTTTTCTGCATTTATTTAACTAATTCTATGATTTTTCTCCTTTTTTCTGTTAATATGATTGATTTTCTAATATTAAGCCACCCTTGCATAACTGGAATACAACTAAATTGGTTGTTGAATTAGATTATTTTTCCCTAGAAGCAGACACTGGGTCAAGTCTTGGAGTCCAAGGAGGTGATTCCTGAAAACACCAGAAGGAATATGAATGTGAAGTGCTCCCTTTTTTCCTTTCTCTTTCTCTGTCTACACACACAAACACACACACACAAATGGGGCAATGAATATATACGAATAAATATGCGTGGACATATATATGAGTATAATTTAAATGGGGATATATCTGTACGTACATATTTATATGTGTATATAAATAAATATATTGATATATATTATAGGTGTATATATATACACAGGTGTATGTATATATATATATACAGGTGTATGTGTGTATATACATATATATATATATATACACATAGGTGTATAAATCCAATATATATATTGGATTTGATTAGCTGATTCTTTTTCTTTTTTCTTTTTTTTAAGTAGGCTCCATGCCCAACATGGGGCTTGAAATCAGGACCCTGAGATTAAGAGCTGCATGCTTCAGCGACGGAACCAGCCAGATTTCTCCAATAGGCTAATATTTCATTAAGGTCAAGTTTATCGTGAGACTATGTTCACTAGAGAATTGGTCTATAATGTTTCTTTCTTGTAATATCCTTGTCAGGTTTGGAGAAGGTTATAGTGATCTCATCAAAAAAGAACGTGCTCCCCCTTTTCTATTCTCTGCAAAAGCTTATGTAAGATTAGTGTTATTTCTTCCTTAAGTGCTTAGAAGGATACACAAGTGGATCCATCTGGGCATGGGGGTTCTTTGTGGGATGGTTTTATTTTATTTTATTTTTTTTAAGATTTTATTTATTTATTTGACACACAGAGAGAGATCACAAGGAGGCAGAGAGGAAGGCAGAGAGAGAGAGAGGGGGAAGCAGGCTCCCTGCCGAGCAGAGAGCCCGATGCGGGCCTCGATCCCAGGACCCTGAGATCATGACCTGAGCTGAAGGCAGAGGCTTTAACCCACTGAGCCACCCAGGCGCACTGTGGGATGGTTTTAAACTAATTTTCAACTTCATTGATAGATATTGGACTACTCAGATTTTCTGTTTCTTCTTCTGTCAGCTTTGGAAGTTGTAGGGGTTTTTTTTGTTTTTTTGTTTTTTTTTTTTGTTTTTTTTACAATAAGAAAAAGAAACCTCACAAGAGAGCACCTAATTTGAGACATCATGTGAGACAAATGACCCTTGCAGAGATGTAGGCGGTTTCCCTGGCTGCTCCAGAGATGCAGAAGGTTAAATTCATTTATGATAGGAATGAACTTGTCAAGTCAGAGCATAAAATGATCTGGAGACAAATGCTAATGCATTGATTCCGAAGCTTTTCCATGTTATCAACAGCCCTCCATGATTATGTAAATTGGAAATAAATGATTGGCATTCACAAATGTGCCTCAGAGCACATATGGATAATTAGCATGGCACCGAGGAAGCCAGTTGTAGAAGGCAATTGTGACAAATCTACAAAAATAATGATTCTCAGTTAATAGTTAGTGATACGTGTCGGGGGGAGGGGGATAGAGCTATGGGGCCCTCCTCCTCCACAGCGTGCTCTCCTTTCTTCTTCAGCCAGTCCTCCCAGCAGGGAGGACTGAGCTCTCTACCTGACCCACTGCCAAGGCTGGGAAATTGGAGACTCTGGGTCAGGATGCCACGGAAGCCTATCGCAAAGCAAGATTCAACAGTTCCCTTCTCAGTTTGCAAATGGGCTGGGAGAGCACCAGCAAGAATGCTGGAATGTCAAGCTTGTTTCGAAGCCACAGTGTTTCACGAGGGCAGGGCTGGGGTTTCATGACTAACACCAGCCACAGTAGGCAGCACCCCAGTCACGGTCCCTCCCCTCTCACCTTCCAGTACCAATTCATAGAGAATGCATGTCGGTCCCACAGCTCAGACAGGCTGATGTCTGGAATAACACAAGGGCACCGGTGCTATTAAAATCAAATGGGGTTCGACTGAAAGGCCCGTGGAGCACGGAGACAGCACTTTTTAACAATCTGTACACAGGCGCTCAGGCTTTTCAAGAGTCTGCTGAGTTTAATGATGATCCATGGCCGATTGTAATACTTTTGCTTGGCCTGGGGAGGGTCTTCTCTGCTGGCCAGAGCCCCCAGGACAAGAGCAATTGACAGGGGGTTTAGAAGCCTAGATCCTAGTTCTTCGAGGTGGCCCCTGGCTCTTTGCAGGGTCTAGGTGACTGTGTCTCCTTTACCGTAATTCTTCAGGGTGGTGGGTAGGTAAAACCCTGTACTTTGTGGCTAGAGAGCTTAGACCCACTGGAGGTGCGAGGACCTGGCAGCCATGGGAAGGCCCGGAGCTGTTAGTTCTTTTAGGCCTTTGTCCTGGAGCCAAGTCCCTGAAGCTTTTGACAAAAAGGTCCTAGAAATCCAGGCTTGGGTGCTCAGAAGACCTGGATTGAAGTCCTGTTTCTCCCTGTAAATTACTGGGCGATCTTGGGCAATTTCCTGTCCCACACAGTGTCCCCAAATGTTCAATGGGAGTGTCCCCCAATTTTGAGGAGAGCAATTCTCGAGCTTTTTGGCCTCAGGGTCCCTTTACACTCCAACAATTATTGAGGACTTCACAGGACTCTTGGTTATAAAGGCCCTGTCTCTCTGTATTGATATTTCCTAAATTCTTTAGGAATTTAGATTGAGAAAACTTTAAAATATTTATTAACTCATTTATAAATTAACAATAATATACCCATTTCATGTTAACATGAATAACTATATTTTCCAAAACAAAAATGACCACCAAGGAGAAGGACATCGTTTCACATTTTTATGACTTTCTTTAGTGTCATGTTTAATGGAAGACAGCTGCGGGGCGCCTGGGTGGCTCAGTGGGTTAAGTGTCTGCCTTTGGCTCAGGTCATGATCCCGGGCTCCTGGCTCAGTGGGGACTCTGCTTCCCCCTTTCCCCCTCTCCCTCTCTGTCTCCCTCTCGCTCACTCTCTTCCTCTCTCAAATAAATAAATAAAATCTTTTTAAAAAGAATAGAAGACCGCTCCATTCTTGTATCTGCTTGAGCATTCAGGCTGCTGTGAGTCACTGATACGTCTCTAGCAAAAATTCACTGTGCAGTTGTGAGAGGAGGCAAGTGGAAAAGGCAGGTGTCCCCCCTCCCCCCCCTCCGCCAGATCAGGTCCTGGACCAGGTGTCCTGGCCCCCCTCAAGGTATCTGTACATTGATGCTTAAGCTTCCTTCGGGAGGGGGTCACTTTCTCGCCCCCAAATCCTGAGGGAAGTGAGTCATTTTACTTCCAGAATCCTTACCTGCGTTGGGGTCAGACCACAGACATGACCGTGTCCACCTGCTAACTCAGGGTCTGTAACTGGTGTCAAACGGCTTTATGTTGTTTACAAAGAGAAGCAAAGCAAAAGCCAATAGAAACAAGCAAATGGCTATGCAGAAAGGTGTGTTTCCCTTCCCTGTTAGACCAAATGACTCATTCACACATCAAGGTAATTTGGCACGGCTTGCGGAGCTGGCTTTCTAAACAGCGGGGCTGCTCTGCAGTGGGAAAGAGCACAGCCTTCGCAATTGTGTTCGGAAGGACGCGAGAATAAGCCAGTAATGCTTCAGCCGCCCCCGCTGGAAGCGACGACGGTGGAGGACGGACTAGACGGGGCATGCCCTGCAGAGGTCAGAGCCCCTCGGGAAGAGGCTGCAGACCCAAACGGGGCAGGGCAGCACCCACAGTGGAAGCCGCCGGCCCCCCTGTCTCGGGGGATGATGACGAAATCTCCCCCAACCAACCCTCCTCCTTCGCGCCCACTCCCCAAGCATCCCGTGTCCGTGCTGGTGCACTGAGGCGGTGGGAAGGCCAAGTTCAGAAAGGGTCTTTCTGTTCTCGGTTTCTCACAGGCTTAGCTGAAGCACGCCCCCCCCCATCGTGGTAGCAGGTGTGACTTACCTGGATTTGGGTCGAGAGACAACCGTTTCCCTTGAAAAGCTTGCTGGTAATGTCCATGGTCTCTGCCGAGCTCTGGAAGCCAGCTGCGGCCACACATCCAGGGGTTTTCACCAACCTCTCCACTCAGAGCCTTTGCTGTCCCTCACCTCACAAACCGTGACCTGTCCCCAGGCAGGCTGGCCAGCCGAGGCTGACGGCAGGGCCCGATCCACCAAAGTGAGGTGGACAGCGACCGGCCGAGGACCGGGGTGGCACCCACGCCAAGGGTGCCCTGCAGCTGTGGTCCGTTCCAGAGGCGGCAAAGGCGTGACAAGCACAGAGTGCTTACCCGCTACTCAGAGAACACGCAGGGCTCTCTGCTCACCGTCCAGTTTATATACACGTGGATCCCACTGGAACACAGCGCGTGGCAGAATGGGAAGGGAAAGTTCGGACAACTGAGACAACCCCTTGCCAGGGCCTGGGATCAGCCCAAGGACCTTCCTCTGTCCACGGTCACTGGGCGGGACAGGGCGGGAGGAGCCAGCCGGCGTAGGGCCCAGTTCAACCTGGAGAGCGGTCACGGAGGCTGCGGCCGGCTGAACCCCAGGGGCCCGCGGCTTCGCAGGAAGGGAGAAGAACGAGGCTCCGCACTCAGGCTGGTCTTCACTGAGTGGTTTATCAAGTGCCCGGACGTCCACTGTCTTCCTGGAGCCAAGAGATCAGCAAGCAAGTCAGGTTCAGAGAGGCGAGGTGACTGAGGTGCCCAGCGGCCCATACCTGGTGTGGTCGGCTAAGTCCTGGCCTTTGGAAAGGTCTGTGTCCCCGTCTCTGGATCTGTGAATGGCGTACAGCCAAGGGGACACCACAGATGTGACTACGGATGTCTCGAGAAGGAGAGATCATCCCGGACTCTCTGGGTGGGCCCTGAATGCCGTCACAAGCATCCTGGTAAGAGGGCGGCAGAGGCGGTGTGACGGGGACCGAAGGAAAGACCCCCAGGAGCGCGGGGCCACACTCGGAGGCAGGAATGGAGGGCCCTGGCACAAGCTGGAAAGGGCAAGGAAACGCCTCTCTCCCCACAGCCCCCAGAGGCAAGCAGCCCAGCTGACACCTGGACTCCAGCCAAGTGGGCCAACTGTGGGCTTCTGCCGTCCGGAGCTGCAGGAGAGCGAATGTGCACGGGGCAGGCCGGGAGGGCCGCAGGGGGAGACGATGGGGGTTTGGGAGCAGGAAGCCGCTGGGAGCCACCAGCTGGAAGTCCCTTGCTTGAGGCGCGTCATATGATTTACCCGATCGCTTCAAGGAAGGGACTAGAAGCATGGAGGCCGTGGCCGGCCCTTGGCCCGAGCGGTCGGGAGAGTGGGTCCGTCACTGACCGAGGCTGGACCGGCGGCTTCTAGATTCCAGCACTGCCTTCTTCAGGGAATCCGGGGTGTCCCTGCCAACCCAAGGCAGCTTCTGTCTGACTCCGGGCCCCGGTGGTGCTGAGGTGAGCACAGTCCTCGAGGGCAGCTGGGGAGAGCATTCACACTCTGGTGGCTGTGGAAGGCAGCCGTTCCCCCTCGGAGACAGGAGACTTTTGGCAACCTTTGGAGGCTCTTCCTCCCCTTGTGGCCTAATAGCAGTAGGCAGACCGGGCTGCTCGGAAGGAGTGAGCCCCACGTTCTTCCCTCCCTGAGGTCCCTGCCAGTGGCCACAGCAGGTGGCGCGGGAAGGTGTCCTGGGTGACAGCTGGGTGGCACTTGGCGATGTGAAAATTAAAACCACCAGGAACTGTGGGCATCCCTTCTCTTCTCTCCCCTCCCGTCTCCCCTCCCGTCTCCCCTCCCCTGAGCTTCTCTCTGCTCCTGTTCTTCCTCCGCTGCCTTTTTCCCTGGCTCATTTCAGAGCCCTCAGATTCCGAGCTCTGACAACTCTCTGGTTGACGCTGGGATTTCCAAACTTTTTTTTTTAAAGATTTTATTTATTTATTTGATAGAGAGAGAGAGAGATCACAAGTAGGCAGAGAGGCAGGCAGAGAGAGAGGAGGAAGCAGGTTCCCTGCCGAGCAGAGAGCCTGATGCAGGACTCGATCCCAGGACTCTGAGATCATGACCCCAGCCGCAGGCAAGGGCCTTAACCCACTGAGCCACCCAGACGCCCGGGATTTCCAAACTTTTAAGAACTACTCCGAATCCTTAAGGTGTCTATAAACTGTAAGTCACAGAACCTGGGCAAGTTTGAAAAATTAATTTTTAATTTTTTTTTTTTTAGAAAGCCAGCAGGCGCGTAAGCAGGGGGTTGGGGGAGAGGGGCAGAGGTAGAGGGAGAAAGAATCTTGAGCAAACACCACGCTGAACACGGAGCCCGACACAGGGCTCGATCCCACGACCCTGAGATCATGACCTGAGCCAAAATCAAGAGTTGGAAGCTTAACTGACCGAGCTACCCAGGTGCCCCAAAAAATTTGCTTTTATTCCAAACCTCTATTCCTAGTGGGCACTTCCAAGTCATTCTCTTCGCCCAGCGGTGACTGGATTAGAAACGTCAGGGGGAGGAAGCACACGGTCTCTTTTTGAGAAGGTGCCAGGGCGCGGCGAAGACCGGGGGCGTGCGGGCCAGCGAGCTCGGGCACCGCTGGCGCCAGCGGTGCGGCACATCTGGACCCGGGGCAGAGGGAAGCGAGTGCATACGCCCGCTGGATTGGCACCCCGGAGCAGGGAGCCGGAGGTGTGGGCGGAAACCGGCTCCATAAATGGAATCTTCGCCCCCCCTGGGGCTCCATCTCCCGCCGCCTCTGGAGAACTCCTTTTATGAAGCCAAGGGTCTCCTTGTAATGCAAATCACCACAGCCTAATTGGCCTGCTTGGTAACTTCGGTCCCTTTATCGCTGATCGAACGTTTCTGTTTTGCATCGCACAAAGCGAGGAAGCCGCCAACTTCAGCTCGGACCTGGCCACGGCTGCCCCCAGACCCGGGAGGACCCTCTCGCGCCCCTCGGCCGGCCCGGCCCCCGGCCGCCGCCTCCCCTCCCCTGCCCAGGGCAGGTTTGTGCGAGCACTTCATCGGGGAGCGGGGAGTGCAGGTGGCACTGGGTACCACCTGGAGCCACCTCGGAGAGCGTGCCCGCGTCCTCCGAGGCCTGCGAGGAATACCAATTGCGTGGTTACCGGCCCCCTCAGGAGCCCACAAGAGGAAATTAAAAGGCATACACACGCCTGGAATAAAGGGCCCTCTTCTCGCGGCTAATCACCGAAATTGGTCACTGGGTTGTCCCCGCCCCCCTCTGGTGACAGACACGGTCTTTCTCCGGTTCTGTTCCATCACTTCGTTCCCCGAAACGTGGGGGGGCCGAGCCTCGCACGGGCTCCCCCTCCCAGTGCTGTCCCGCCCCAGCCCCGGCTTCTCCGGCTGGAGGGGTGGCCCTTAGTCCCTTGCACTCGGGCCACGTCGGGCCTGGCCCCAGGGCCGCACAGGTGGGAGGAGGGCCCGGCATTTCCATGAAGGCCTCCTGCGGCGCCCTCGCCACGGAGCAAAACGCCTCCCTTCCCTCTGGGGGCGCTTCGCACCCCATCAGGCGCAGGGCTGCCACTTCCCCTCCGTGAAGGGGCCCGAGGTGACAGACGTGGTCGTCAGGACGGGGACCCTCTGTGCTCCAGGGCCTGCTGCCTCCTGCTGGTGTGTGTCTCAGGCCGTCGGACGACGGGAGAGGCCCCGCCAGGAGTCTGGGCAGCCCCACAGGGGCGTTTACTTAAGGAGCAGGAGGGAGGGAGGCCCCAGAGAAGAGCCCCGACCACTGCTCCAGCCTAGCGACTGGGGTTGGGTCACCTGACCTCCAGGTGTTTCCCCGCGAGCTCTGCAGAGTCCCTACAAGCGGTGGCCTTGCCTCCTGTCGTGGCTGCGGGCACTTGGCTCTGAGTGTCCTGTGGGTGGCGTGGCCTGTGATCTTGGGGTTGAGAGGGGACCCTAATGTTCACACCATCGGGTGTTGAACCGTGGCCCCCGGAAGATGTGCATGCCTGGACCCTGTGACCGTGACCTTATTTGAAGAAGGGTCTCTGTAGATGCAGTGAAGTGAAGGCTCTCCAGACGAGATAGTCTGGGTTATCCAGGTGGACTCTAAATCTGATGATTGGCACTACACGAGAGGGAAGGAAAGGAGATTTGAAACACACAGGGAAGGCGGTGACAAAAAGCTGGAGGCGACAAGAGAGTCTCCCTTGGAGCCCTTGGACAGAGCAGGGCCCTGTGGACACCTTGATTTCTGCTCTGGCATCCCGAGCTGGAAGAGAATCCATCAGTCCATCCATCTATCCATCCATAATTTTCTGCATAAATCATACATTTCTGTTTTTTTTCCATTTCTGTTGTTTTAAGCCATCAAGTTTTTTTGTCATTTGTTTTGGCAGCCACGGGAAGCCAGTGTACATACCACAGAGAGGAGGGAGGAAGGAGGAGGAGGGAGAAGGAGGAATGGAGAAGAAACCACCGCCAGTCCCAAAGCTAACACTTGCGAACATCCGCCAGGGCCTAGCAGGCCCTTCCCTGGCCAAGGCGGCTTCCCTCGGCCCCAGGGTGCAGGGACAGGGGCGCCTGGCTGGGAGCCCAGGCGGTGGGACCGCAGGCCAGCCTTAGCTTGGGGCGGACCAGCACAGGTCTGGGGTCACCTGCTGGGCTGCTGACGGGTTCACGCAAGAGAAGACAAATTTCTGACCTGGAGGAGAGGCCACGCAGCCAGCCGAGCCCAGCACCTCGGAGCCTCCCCGGCTCCTCCCCAAACACAATAGAGCTGGCCCTGCAGGAAAGCAGGAGCCACAAGGGTTCCTCCTGCTGTGGCTCCTGTGGGACGGAAACGTGCAGCCAGGACACCAGAGCAGGGGCTTGGGAGGCGGGCTGCCAAGAGAATTTTCAGAGCCCGGGCCCTTTCCTGCCTTAATGTTCTGCCGCTGCGTTATTTCTTCCCGAAAAACGACTATCAAATTATTTGCATCCTAGCCACCACACTGTCCAAAAATCAAGGACACACGGTATTTTGGTGATGCGGAAACTTGACTCTGGCTTTCTGTGCTGTTCAGATGGGCTCTGTGGTGTTCTTGTCTGTTCTGTCCATTAGGAGCGGCTGATTATCTAAGCTTGCGATAGCCAAATACACCCACAGCTATTTTAAAAAAAAATCTTTCTTATTGAAATCCTTGCAGGAGAAATGACTTTTTATTGCAACTGCAGAATTCTCTAGCCCCCAGCTCTTCACCGTGTTTTTATAATACCAAGCTCGAGAGCGGGGAAATTCATAGCGGGTTCTGTCTGCAGTCACATCAGACCCCAGCACGGGGCCCCAACATTATAGCCCCGGTCTCCTTCTATCATGATTATTTGCATGTCTTGTGCTTCACAAGACTGAGCTGTGAGCTCCATAGGA
Source organism: Ailurus styani (assembly GCA_002007465.1). Lineage (NCBI taxonomy): Eukaryota > Metazoa > Chordata > Mammalia > Carnivora > Ailuridae > Ailurus > Ailurus styani. The sequence goes on from LNAC01001078.1 coordinate 156,092, forward strand.
GGGCAGAATTTCTGTCCTTCTCACTGCTGCACCCTGGATCCCTCGCACATAGTATGCCTAGCACCCCTCAAGATTTTTTAGTGAGTGAGTGAATGAATGCTTTCACTGGGAACCGAGGCTCAGAGCAGGTCACAAGCAAGTAGAAGGCAGAGCCGGAATGTGACCCCCGGGCTGATGTCAGAGTTCAGGCTCTGTCCCCTCCCTACACGGTAGTGATGGCATGGTGGAGTCCTTGGGCCTATGCTCCCATGGGAGCAGGTGGGCAGAGGCTGGGGGGCCAAGAAGAAGCTGGGGACAAAACCAGACAGTCCCTGAATGGGCGGGACACTAGGGGGCGGCTGAGGATGGCTACCCCCTGGGGGGCTGTGCATCCTGAGGAGGGCCTGTCAGGGAGGTTCTGGGCACAGACTCGAGGGGCGCTGTTGAGTTGGGTTTGGGAATGATGTCTAGCCATGGCCTTGGGGAGCGGGGGGCTTACATTCTAGCAGCTAGAGGAGTTGAGAGGAAGAGGTCTGGCTTTGGCTGAAACAAGGAGGAAGCAGGAAGGGGGCTTGGCAGACGTCTGCACAGCTTTGGGCAGTCTGAGCAAGATCTGTGCACATCTCAGGTGTCAACAGAGTGAACCCCAAGTCCCTGTGCCAAGACAACTTTGCCAAGACAAGGGGGGCTGCCTGAGAGATTCTGGACTGGGGGCACCCTGCGGAAGAGGGGCAGCAGACGAGGCCAGGGCAGGAGGCAGGAACTTTGGACGCCACGTGCTCTGCTGGATGACCCTGGACCCCTTCTCCCTCAGCTGGGTTTCCTCCTCCCCGCTTTGAAATTGGTTGACTTCCGTGCCAACTAAGCCATGGGAGGAGCAATGAGATGCACACATTCCCTGCAATTCCTTTCTGCAGAAATCCGTTGCACATCTTATCATGTGCGAGGTGTCCGGGACTGGAAGGCAAGTTCAACTCCATCCCCCAGGGGGAGAGACTCCGAGTTAGGAGAATTGGCCACCCTGATATGGACCCGCGGACCCTCGAGGAGGGACTAGAGTAGAGAGTCATTCTCAGCTCTGCAGAGCTAGGAAGGCTTCTAGGAAGTGGTGAGCTGAACCTGGAAAGGTGGAAAGAAGGTGAGCAGGTATGGAATATATCCTCGGTGAGGAGAAGTGAGCAGAGGCCCAGGGACAGAGGAGAACAGGGTATGCTGGGGAGAAAGGAGACCGATGTGGGGTATGGATGTGCATGAGGTTGGGTGGGGGAGTGGAGATAGCATGGCTAGAGAGGTAGGCTGGGGCCACCTGAGGCTGCGAGCCGGGCTGAGTGGCTCACATAGCATCTCACAGGCACTAGGGAGCTATCAAAGCCTTGTGAGTAAGGGCAGAGGCCAAGCTGGCTTTTGGCAGAACACCTCTGGTGGCTGCATGGAAGAATATACATATCCCTCATGGGACTCTTCTTTTCTTTTCTTTTCTTTTCTTTTCTTTTCTTTTCTTTTCTTTTCTTTTCTCTTTTCTTTTCTCTCCTCTCCTCACCTCTTCTGTCTTCTCCTTTCCTTTTTTCTTCTTCTCTTCTCTTCTTTTGCTTTTATTTATTTACTTACTTGGCTAGGGAGGCTTTGTGGTTATGACCGATTTGGGAAAAGGGTCTTTGTAGATGAAATCAAGTTAAGGATTTCAAGATGAGCTGGGGGTGGAGGGGCTAAATCTGATGACAAGGGTCCTGAGAAGAGGAGCGATGCAGAGGAGACCGAGGAGGCCACGTGAAGATGGGGGCGGAGACCGGAGGGACGCAGCCACGAGCCAAGGCACCACCAGAAGCTGGAGGACGTGTGGATGGACCCTCTCCTAGAGCCTTCAGGGAGCGCACGAACTGGCTGACCCCTGGATTTCAGCCCCGTGGTACTTTCTCGAAGACCATGCGCAGTTCCCATCTGCCTCCCCTGGGAGACTGTGCACGTGCAGAAGGCAGGGCCACGTCCTTCCTGTCTCTTCGGGCCCAGCATGGAACACAGGCCTGTGCCGTACTGGGCACTCGGTGACCGTGGGCCGAGTGAAGGAGCGGGGGCCACCACGGCCGGGAGCCCGCAGAAGCCCACGGACGCCAAACACCACCCGGCCTATTTCACGGTGGTTCGCCCTGTTGTGTTCCTTGACGCGCGGGTCAGGAAGGCCTCGCCGGCTGGTAGGTGGAGCCTGCAGAGCGTTTCAGTACTGCAGGAGAGAGAGGATGGGCAGACAAGGCCGGGAGGCCCAGCCCCGCGGCCACACCGGAGGAGCCCCACGCCGCGGCCTTCGAGTCCCCGGCCTCTCACCCGCCTGGCGCCGGGCCAGCCCCTCTGCCAAACGCCGAGCCCCGGGCGGCCAGCGGAGGCCCGGCAGCCCCGCCAGCAGGGGACGGAGAGGAGCGCAGGCCCATCTGGCCCCTCGGTCGCCCTCGGTCCCCGGCGACGAGGCCGGTGTAGAGTCGGCCGGCTGCGAAAAGCCTAGTCGTACGGAGCTGCCCCCGGGAGCTTGGCCCCGGCGGGGGGCGGGAGGGGGCGCCTCCGCGCTCCGCTCGCCGGGGCTCCCCTTGCAGGTCCCGGTTCCAGCGGGGGTTCCCGGGACAGGCTCTGGAGGGCTGCTCGGTGCCTCAGGGCCCCTGGGCCGGCGTGCTGGCTGGAGAGAAACGGTTTAGACAACTTGCTTTAAATAATCTGGCAAATGAATCTCCTTTCTTTATTCATTAGGGATATTTGCACCTAAATAGCCTCTTTGTTTCCCGTGCTTTGGGTCCCTAGCCAAAGCGGGCGGGCGCGGGAGCAACAGGGCTCGGGAGGGAGGGGCGGCGCTCCTGCGAAGCCCGGGTGCGCCGGGACCCAGCGCCCTCTGCCTCCGCGCCCGCTCTGAGCTCCAAGTCGCCTCCAGGAGCCGCAAGCTCCAGGCCGAGGTCCGAGGGGGAGTTCCCTCCGGCCCCCAAGTCCAAAAGCCAAGGATGTGGAGCTGGGCAGCTCTCAGGTCGCCTCCTGGCTTCTGGAGGGACGGTTGGGAGGAAGCTCCACACGTTTCTTTTTTCGGCCTTCATTTCCCCAAGTGTTTGCCCCTGAACATGCCTCTGATTGGAATTTTCTTCATTTTCTTGTTTCAGACCAAAAAGAAAAAGAAAGAAAGAAAGAAAGAAAGAAAGAAAGAAAGAAAGAAAGAAAGAAAGAAAGAAAGAAAAGAGAAAGCTTCTCTACAGATTAGCTACATTTTCATTCCATTTGTTTTATGAGCATGAAAGGTTGAAAAAAAGTAGCCAGGTTACCTGTATTAGTGAGATGTTTTACATTGAAAAAACACACAAGGAAGTAAGTTGCAGAGTATAATATAAAACGCAGCAGGCTTGGATTTTCTGCCACCAAGCTATTCAAAATAATAATAATTAAGACGCAAACAGTAAACTGATTGTATGCATAAATTAGAACTATCAAAGGCGAATGTTTGCTTTTAGATGATGATGTATGTAGATTTAGCTGTAAACTGTGGGCTGCACATGCTAATTGAGCTAAACCTGAGCTCTCCTCAGGCGCGGAGGCTGGCGCAGGGGGGAGGGGCGGAGGGGGGAGGG
>LNAC01001078.1:162169-270001 GCA_002007465.1 Ailurus styani
GGGCCGAGGTGGCCCAGGAGGAGGCGGAGGGCGGGCGAGGGGCTCCCGCGGGCTCCCAGGCCCTCCCTCTCCCCCAGCGCCGGAGTGGTCCGTCCAGCGCTCTGCTGGGCAGTCCACCTGGCTCTTCCTTCAGCTCCTCCAACAGACGAGGACCAAACTGGAACTTCGCACCGTCCCCCCCGCCCCGCGCGCGCGCGCGCGCGCGCACACACACACACACACACACACACACACACACACACCCGCCGAGGAAATGCCTGAAGGGAGTTCCCCAATCTCTGGAGCCCAGACCTGTCTTCCTAATTCCTCCCCGGGCTCCTCAGTCTTAGGCTCCAGGGAGGGATCTTTGTCCTTTCCCCTGGGACCGCACCCCTGCTTCCCACCTAGCCCCGGTGCCACGGGTAGCAGGTGCCAAGGCTGAACCTCACCTCCAGACTCACTCACATCTTATCCTCCTGTACCGATGGGAGGCCTTTCACTTCCAACCTTAAATACATTGAGCGGCTCTGCTGGGCCTCCCTGCGGTCGGACGGCGAGACACTCACACTTTTTAGATAGCGGAATTAGTTGAACCCCGGAAATCGGCAATGTGAACTCTTGTGGGGCGTGTACCTATTTTGTTTTTCATGACGAGTTCTGGGGATTTTCCAGCATCCACCTGTTTCTTTGTTCAGAGCCCTTTTCCCTAAGCTGGACCCAAAGAGGACAGCCCAAGTGAGCCTTTTGGAATAGGGGCTTCCCTCTCCGCTGCCCGTGGGATTGACTTAGGACAAGAGAGGCCCTGTGGTCCGCTGGACCCCAGCTCTCCCTCTCTTGTCTGGTTTCTTGGAAGCCAAGTTTGGAAGGACCCTGGTCTTGGAGTTCCTCTTGGCCTACGTGACCGACCCTCTTCACAATGTATAAAAAGATCAGAAACCAAACGGTAGATGGTTGCTTGTGAAAGGCTCTTCTCCCGAATTCCTCCAAGAGTTGCTGCCGTGTCGAAGCAAACAAGTCTGCCGAGGGACAATTAGGCTGATGCGGGCTCTCTGGATTTCCATTCCATTTCTTTTAACTGCCTCCGTGCGTGCTGGATTTCCCCAGCTCTCTGGAATGAAGTTTTCGCTTCTTTAATTAGAGTCCCAGAATGTCAAGCCTGCAGGGGCCCTTGGGATCAGCTGGCCTGTCCCCATCACAGGACTGACAGCCAGACTGGGAGGCCCAGCTGGGGGCCCACCCCTGCCTCCTCCCCTGCCAGGGCCCTTCCTGTTACACCTTCTGCTGCTAGTTTTTTCCTCTGAGTTCATCTTTTCTTGCAGACACACTAGGTGCTCAGTAGGTCCCCGGTAAAGGGAATCAGAGTTCTCCTGCCATCTCCCAGGCTACAAGTCTCGGATCCACTAGGTGTTCGGCCTTTATAGTAAGTGGACGTCAAATTTCTTTCTCTAGACCCCAACACATGCAGGAGACCACGCAGCACCTCCACCTGGCTTTGAACGCTCCTGCTCGTTCGGGCCCAACCTCGCTTGGCACCTACACTCCTGTGCCCACCTACCTCTGTTGCCTGAACATGCCAGGCAATTTCCCACCCCTTGCTAGTCCCAGACCAAGATGCTAGTCAATCCTGGCTAGCCACCAAGACCCTGTTCCTTTTTCAAAGCCCATCTCCGGGATTCCCTTTTCTGTGAAGCCTTTCCAAAGAGAGCTCCATCCCATTGCTCCCTCCTTCCCCCACAATTCACTCACTTATTCAACAGATGCTTTAATGGGCGCCCGCAGCGCGGCCGGCGCCGCTCTAGGCACAGGAGGACGGCAGTGGACAAGGCCAACGGAAGTCTCTGCTCTCATGGAGCTCACGTTCCAGTCCTAGTGGCGACGAGAGGCAACTAAGGGGAGAAGTAAGTGATGTGGAACTTTGGAGGTGGGATTAACGGAGGAGCGAGGGCCTGGATAAGTGAGTGGACAAGTGTGAACGACAGCGAGGGGTTTCCAGGCTCAGGACACTTGTGGTTTTTAGCTTTTCCGAAACCAGGCTTCTACACCTGAAACCCAGGTGGCTTAGGTGTAGGATTTCTGAGGCCCAGTGGGTCAGCAGCGGCTCTCATGCCGGGGAAAAAAGGACAAGTGGGCACAGAGACTCTAGATAACAACTTTGTGGCCCATGCCACAGTTTTGCTTCAGTGGACTGGGGACTCTGGCTGCCTTTCAGGGGAAGACATTTCTGAGGGCCTAGCCTTACTGATCCAGCCCCTCGCTGATGCCCAAGATGTGCTTCTGTCCCACCTCGGATTTCGTGGCAAGCATGAGTAGTATTCAGAATGAGAGGCCTTCACATTTTCATATAGAAAAAGAAAAAGGAAACACCGGTTCCTCCCTTAACCCATTCTTTGTTAAATATTATACTGCCAAATCCCTTCTAATTATTTGCCAAAGATTTTCATATTATTATTAACCAAGTGAATCTTATCTTAAATCTTAATTTTATTTGCTGTTTAAAGGATTAAGGGAATGATTTTATGGCCTACAATGTGAACGGTCTCTTTCTAAAAATCCGATCGGTGGTGTAATTGAGTTGTGAACACTATTTTAGTTTTCTTACAACGTATATAATCTGCTGTGGGATTTTATTTTCTCAAGAGACTCGATTTATCTTCTCTTTATACACATCCAGTCTTTGTAAATATGCTTTTGGCTTTTCAGTAATACTATGAGAACTGAATGCTTTGGCACAGATCAGCAGGGGTAGGAGATGGAGAGGAAGGTTGCCATGCATTTCAACTGACTAGGCCGACAGAAAAAAAAGAACATTTTAAGCATTTACAAAGTATTTGATATACCTTTTATTTATTTTATTTTAAAGATTTTATTTTTTTATTTTTAAATTTTTCCTTGAATTCAATTTAGTTAACATATAGTGTATTATTAGTTTCAGGAGTAGAATTTAGCAATTCATCAGTTGCACGTAACAGCCAGTGCTCAGTCCATCAAGTGCCTTCCTTAATGCCCACCACCCAGTGACCCCATCCTACCTCCACCTCCCCTCCAGCAACCCTCAGTTTGTTCCCTAGAGTTAAGAGTCTCTTATGGTTTGCCTCTCGGTAGGTAATCTCTACCCTGAACGTGGGGCTGCAACTCAGAACCCCAAGATCAAGAGTCACATACTCTACGGACTGAGCCAGCCAGGCGCCCCTCGATATTAGATATGTTTCATAGTATTCCGTGAATTAGCCTAGGGTTAACTGGGTCGTTGTTGCTGTTTTTTTAAGTTAGTTTTTCCTTTAGCTTTGGTCACTATTTTTTGTTGCTGCTGTTGTTTTAATCTGGGTGATCTTTGCCATTGGGAAGACAACGGCTTACTTATCAAATGGTGTGTTTGGGGGTATCCTTTTGATCCAACCGGGTTCAGAATGCAGAGTGAATCCACCCAACACTACCCAAGGTGGCCTGAATATGACTCAAAGTCCCCCTCCAACCCCCAAAGCCCAAAGCCATGGGTGATGTGTCAGTGCTCAACAGCCTGGCTTTGGGCTCTGTGAGCAGTCAGGAGCACTCAGGCCCTCGGGAACACTAACGGCTCTTTCAGGACTGAACAGCAGAAAATGCCCCCCTCCACACTACTTTATGGGCCCGTTTCATCAAACCAAAATCATCTCTCAGTTTCTGGGCTAGAAAGTGTAGCATCATCTTTCAGTCTCCAGCCCCCTTACTCTTCCGCTGACTCATAACTAAGCGCCATCATTTTAACTTTGTCTTCTCGATGTCTCTTGGAGGCATCCCTCCCTGTTTCCCCTGCCCTCTCCTTCAGCCAGGCCCCTGTGATCTCAGCTCGGACACCCCAATAACCCTTGTGTTCTTTTCTCAGCCTCGAGCTCCCATGCTGAGACTCAACTTGACTCTCCATTCATCCTAAGAATCTCTCTCTTCTGCTCCCTAACATGCCAGGGAACACTCCCCCCTGCCCCCACACCAACTCCGGGATTTTCCCATTCATTTCCTAGATCCCTACTGATGGGGCTATACCCAACCTTTGGCCTTCTAATCCCTAATGAACACAGCCTGGGTCAGTGGCTATGGAGAGACATCTGTTGTATTCTGTGGTTTTGGTATACAGCTGGACAGATAGACCGATGGAATAGAAGAGTGAGCCCGGAGACAGCCCCACGCACAGACAAAGTCTGATTTATGACAGAGGAGACAGTGCCCAGGAGTGGGGACAGAATCGTCTTCTCAATCGATTGTGCAGGGACGCTTGGGTATCCGCAAGGATAAAAAATGAAATAGGGCCCTACTTCACATCACACACAAAAATCAAAACCAGGTGGACTGAGGACTTAAATGTGACAGGTGAAACTATAAAGCTTTCAGAAGATCTTAAAGGAAAATATCTTCATGACCTAAGGGTAGGGGAAGATTTCTTAAACACGGCACGAGAAACACGAAGCATAAGGGAAAGGGGGACAAGCTGGACTATGTTAAAATGAGGGGAGAAAAGTCAAACTCATGGAAACAGAAACAGAGCACACAAAGGGGCTGCCAGGGGCTGAGGGGCGGGGGAAAGCGAAGAGAAGTTGGAGGGTACAAACTTTCAGTTACAGGATGAAGAAGGTCTGAGGATCTCCCGTCAAACGTGGTGACTGCAGTTGATAGCCCTGGATTGTGTAACTGAACTTTGCTAGGGGAGTGGAAATGCAGTGTTCTCATAAAAAAAAAAAAAAAAAGGTAAACATGTGAGGTGATGGATGTGTTAATTAACTCGGTTGTGAGAATCCTTTTCCAATGTCTGCATGTATCAAATCATCACATTGTACACTTGAAATATATTACAATTTTATCTGTCAATTATACCTCAATAAAACTGGGAGGAAAAAGAATCCCCATTAGACTGGGAGTTCCATGGGCAGTGGAGCCAAGTGGAGCCCTGGGGACCGACACAGGGCCCATCTCAGAGCAGAGACCCTCCAGGGAGCGGTGGTGGAGGAAATTAGGAGGATACTCTCCAGAAGGGTTGCCCTTGATCGGCTTGGGGGGAGGTATCTGTTGACTGCAGACCACCGCGTCATCCGAAGCACAGCTGTGCTTTAAGGGGCTGCCACTCGAAGCTTGGGAGGCGGGATGTATGTAGCTCCCAAGGCTTGGACACTGACTCTGGGGACCCTGGTGGGAAGGTAGCATGGCACTGGCTGGCCACAGGGCAGTTGCGGCCCACACCTGTGGTCACCAACCCTTTTGGGGCCCCCGTGGGCTTTTTTTTTAATGGCTTTCATCTTTGTCGTCAGCACGGTTTACTTTTTGCCACTCAATCGACTTTCCTTTTAGGGTGCTGTCTCCTAGCTCCTTTTACTAGTGAAACATTTTTTTCTACCTTTTAATTTTTTCCTTTTTAAATTTTATTTATTTTAAGCTCTACGCAGGACTTGAACTCATGACCCCAAGATTAAGAGTCGCATGCTCTACCAACTGAGCCAGCCAGGTGCCCCTCTATCGTTTTATTTTTTTAACTTGTTTTGACAAAAGATGGGCAATATCAGCATGAGGGAAGTTCTTTGAGAAGAACTTCTTGTCTAGACCAGGGAAGCAGGAGGCCCTTGGTGGAACCCCATTTTGACGCCAGGGTACCCCTTGACCACTAAGTCATTCTGGTGGTCGATATTTATATATCAAGCTGCCCACCTTGGATAACTGTCTGCTGGAAGCCCAAGGAACATACTAGATGGTGTTAACACTTAATGACTAGAGTCATCCAGCAAGGGTTTCTCTAGGGGGCCCATTAATGACAACTGACCATAGTTATGAAGGGGAAGCAGTGAGTTGGGAGGCCAGCCCCAAAGGGGCTTCCTAAGGTTTCCCCTCACCTGAAACCCCTGTGAAGGTTATCCCTGATGGTATAGGAATTCTTTTGGACAGCCAGACCCCAGGGACACCCTTAACTGTGCAGTTAGGACCTATTCAGGCAAGGATTCCCTCAAGAACTCCTACTTCTTCTGAGGCCATGCAGGATACTGTCTGCAGCTGGTATTCTTCAGGTACTGGTGACACGTGCCTTGGGAGTCATCATAAGTGCTCCCCCCCAACACACACACACACACACACACACACACACACACACACACACACACTCGCATGAGTGCTCCATGCAGCAGGAGCTGGCTGAGGGGAAGACCACCTCCGGCTGTCCTCAGAGGTTCCTCACTCCATATGTCTGTCCAGTTGCAACCTGGAAGGCTGACTTACTTGCCTGGCATCCCACATGACCACACATCATGACCCAAAGTAGAACTCAGATCCCTACCTTTTGTGGGAGTGAGGGCTGCTGGCTCATGCACCCACAGATGTTCTGTTCTGGAACAGACCTTGCTCTTATCTGAACTGAGGTCAAATTTTAAAAGAGATGAGCATGACAGTCGACAGTAATGTGGAATGGGATACACAAGGAACAGGAGATGGACTGGTAAGTATTGTTTTGGTAGTGTTTGTTATGGAAAGAAAGGCACCATCATTTCTCTAAATTCCAAGGAGACTCTGTTCCTTTTTTTTTTTTTTTAAAGATTTTATTTATTTATTTGACATAGAGAGATTACAATTAGGCAGAGNTTTTATTTATTTATTTATTTTTAAAGATTTTATTTATTTATTTGACACAGAGAGAGAGATTACAATTAGGCAGAGAGGCAGGCAGAGAGACAGGGAGAGGAGGAAGCAGGCTCCCTGCTGAGCAGAGAGCCCGATGCGGGCCTCGATCCCAGGATGCTGAGATCATGACCTGAGCCGAAAGCAGAGGCTTTAACCCACTGAGCCACCCAGGCGCCCAAGGAGACTCTGTTCTAAGAAGGGTTGCCAGGGTCCCACGCCAAGCTGCAAGACACTCTTCTTGTCATGACAAGCTCTATCTTCCATAGCACGATATATGGAATGCTCATATTTGGCCAACTCATGGATGGCACTCAAAATAGTGTGCATTATTCTGGCAGGTTTTTCCCTTTCTAAATGAAAGTTATCAGAAGATTATAAGCACAGCCAGGCCCATGGTTGGGGCATAAAGACCTGAAACTTTTACGTTCCCATCTGGAAAAGGATGAACAGTGTTGGGAGGGGGGGCATCCTTCCTGAGAGCCTGGGTTGAGCTTCCCTCCCAGCTGAGGGAAGGATGCTGGGAGGAAATCAGGACCACTTTCCTTTTGAGTGAGGGACGGAGAGACATTTTTCCTGTTGGGGGCTAAGATCAGGAAAGGGGGATAAGTGGGTAGGCTAACTCACATAGTCCAAGTCAGTTACCAAGGGGCTTAGTTTAAGGATCCAGAAACAGTCCACAGAGCTCTCCAGACATGCAGGGGCAGAACATGGAGGCATTCCACACGCTTGAGCACTGGTGGGGTCACCAGGTGGTAGAAGAAGGGTGGAAGAGTTAGGTGGCTGGGGTTGTGAGTCCCAGGAGCAAGCACTTTATCCAGAGCAGTAGGAATTACAGCTCTCTTGAGAGACCTGTGGCCTCTGGGCCCAATGCGCCTTGCTTCTCAGAGCTAAGAGAACAAACTGTGCCCAAGAGAGAGAGTCAAGGTTGTTCTCCCTTTTCCTGCTAGGACCCCAGCTTGCTGTGTCGTGAAGAGGTATGGGTGGTTTGGGCAGTACCAGGACCAGACCCTTGGCATGGCCTTTGGCCAGGTAGCAGTGTGGTTTCTGTAAGGGGCTCCCTGGGCAGCAGATAGCAACAAATTCTGAAGAGGAAGGAGATGGAGATAAGTAGACGTTTGTGAACACTAACAACAGCTCCTTCAGGAACTCCCAGAAATACTTAGGGGGTGTGTTAACCAATTTGGGCTACGGCTACTGTAACAAAATTCTACAGACTGGGTGGCTTAAATAACAAACACTCCTCACAGTTCTAGAGCTGGAAATCCAAGATCAAGGTGTTGGCAGATTTGGTTCCTGTTGAGGGCCCTTTCCCTGGTCTGCAGATAGCTGCCATCTTGCTGTGTTCTTACATGGTGGAGAGAGAGGGAGAGGGTTCTGTTCCCTCCCTCTTCCTATAAGGACACTGATTGCATCATAGGGCTCCACCCCCATGACCTCATCTAAACCTAATTATCTCCCAAAGTACCCACCTCCAAGTATCATCGCACTGGGAAGTAGGGGTTAAACATGATTTTGAGGGACATAAACATTCAGTCCCTAACAGGGGGTGAGCCAGGAGCTTAAGTGAACAAGTAGGCACAAGAACTGGGCCTCTGGCTTATTAATGTTCTTGGGACCCTGTATCTCCAGGGAGGTGAGGCCCTGAAGCCACAGATTACAAGGTGATATGAGGTCTGTGAGGAGGCAGTGTTAGGAGTGCAAAGCTGCCTCCCCGCCCCCCCCCGCCCCCGCCAGGCCATCAGGCCCTGGAACAAACACACAGCCAGTCTCAGGATGCTGGAGTTTTCTAGATTTCTAGCCCTTGCTGTTTTGTGCACTAAATGGTGAAAAACAGTGGCTTTGCCTCATGCCAGTCTAGTGAAACAGTGCTTCAGTGCCCAGAACCCCTTCCTGGTATAGCTCTTGGTCAGTGGGGAGAGAATCGAATGACTTGTGGAAACCGCAAGTGCTCTTGCTGACACGGCGGGTGAGTTGGGGGGGTGCTGTCCTGTAGCTGCCTCAGCTCCTGCCAGCTCTCTTCCCTCAGTGGGGTCCAGTGTGGGGGGAGGCACCAGGTTCCCTTGCAGGTCACCCGTGGTACCCAGCTTGGAGGTGGCCAGAGACAGATGGGGGTACCAGTTTGCCCTTGTTCTTGCTCATGCCCCATTTTCCCTCCTGACTGTTGGCCTGGGCGACTTCAAGCTCAATACCTGATGCTTAGAGCCCTCCACCAGCGCCCCCGCCACCCCAGGCCGTGGGTCCCACCCTACGATGACCCTGTTATTCTACACCTTGGCTGTGCTGCTTCAGCTCAATCCTAGCTGGTGTGGAGACACGCCACACCCCCAAAAGGAAGGGAGTTTAGAAGCCAGGAGAGTGGATGGGAGGTGGGCAGAAATATATGAAAACACAGCATCCCCTAAGGAGTAAAATTACTTTGCATTTGTGATTGCAATACAAAGGTGAATACAGGTTTTTTGTGTGTGTGACTTTTTTTAGATTTTATTTTATTTTTTTCCCTTTAAATGTGTTTATATTTATTTATTTATTTATTTATTTATTATTTATTTTTAACAATATAATGTATTATTTGCCCCAGGGATACAGGTCTGTGAATTATCAGTCTTACACAACTCACAGCACTCACCATAGCACATACTCCCCTCAATGTCCATCACCCAGCCACCCCATCCCTCACCCCCTACCTCCCAGCAACTCTCAAACTCAGTTTGTTTCCTGATATTAAGAGTCTCTCTCTTTTTTTTTAAGTAATCTCTACACCCAACATGGAGCTTGAACTCACAACCCTGAGATTGAGAGTTGCACGTTCCACTGAACTGAGCCAGCCAGGCATGCCTGGTGACTTTTTTTCTTCAGTTTCATTGAGGTTTAACTGACAAATAATCCTTTCTATTTAAGGTGCACAACTTGATGTTTTGATACATATATACATTGTAAAATGATTACCAATACTGTATTGCACACTTGAATGCACTTTAAAAAGTCCAACCCACCGTAAAAACAACTTTTGTTCCTCTAAGACGTGCTTGGGATTGTTTAGGGGGCCTTGAGGTTCCCTGGCGATGTCAAGTCTTGGAGTCCTAGGACGCTATTGCCACAGCCCAGTAGCCAGCTTGGAGCATGTGGGCTCAGGTCAGGCGACCACTTGTTGATTCTGATCCTTCTCTGTTCTTCCTCATTATAAGATCTTAAACATGTCCTATCCCTAATTTAGGTCTCAATTTCCCCATCTGCAAAATGCCTTGTTCGGATACATTGATGACTTCAAATATTTTTACTTTTTTTTAAGATTTTATTTATTTATTTGACAGAGAGAGATTACAAGTAGGCAGAGAGGCAGGCAGAGAGAGGAGGAAGCAGGCTCCCGCCAAGCAGGGAGCCCGATGCGGGCCTCGATCCCAGGACCCTGAGATCATGACCTGAGCCGAAGGCAGAGGCCTTAACCCACTGAGCCACCCAGGCACCCTATTCTTACTTTTTTTTTTCACTTTTTATCTTAAAAAAAATTTTTTAAGTAAACTCTACACTCAATGTGAAGTTGGAAGTCATGACCTTGAGATCAAGAGTCACATGCTCTACTAACTGAGCCAGCCAGGCACCCCTCAAACATTTTTATAGTAAGAAATCCATTTTACATCAACACCTAATACAAGTATGCATACAAATCAGTATACAGTGTAACAAAAGTTTCATGAATCAATACTTAGATTACTACTTAAGATGCTGCTGTACATTGAAGGTTTATGTCCCTAAAACTCATACGCTGAAACCTAACTTCCAAGGTGATGGTATCAAGAGGTGAGGCCTTTGGGAATTGATGAAGTCGTGAGGTGGAGCCCTCATGAATGGAACTGGTGTCCTCATAAAAGAGACCCCAGAGAGCTCCCTTGTCTCTTCCATCATGAGAAGACACAGCGAAAAATGGCTGTCTATGAATCAGGAAGTAGACTCTCACCAGACACCAAGTCTGTTGGTGCCTTGATCTTGGACTTCCTAGCCTCCAGAAATGGGAGGAGGAAATGTTTGCTGTTTAAGCCCCTCAGTCTATGGTATTCTGTCATAGCAGCCCAAACAGACCAAGAAATTGGTACTGAGAAGTGGGGCGCTGCTGTAACAAATCTCTAAACGTGTGGAAGCAGCTCTGGAACAGTAGAGACTGGAGCCTCCATTGCTGGGCATGGGCCTTTAACGAGAGCTCAGGAAGGAAAGAGGGGTGCTAGAGACAATGCCTCAGTCTTCTGGATGGGAAAGGTCACTCTGGTGAGATCTCACATGGAAATGAGGACATGTTATTGGCAACTGGAGGGGAGGCAATCCTTGTTACACAGTGGCAAAGAACTTGGCTGAACTGTGTTCATGTTCTAGTATTTTATGGAAGGCTGAACTTGCAGGGAATGAAATAGGATATTATCTGAAGAGATTTCTAGCAAAGTGTTGAAGGTGAGGCTTGGTTCCTCCTGACAGCTCATAGTGGAATGTGAGAAGAGAGAAGTGACTTAAATATGGGATTGTGCAGCAAAAAGGAAACAACTCGAAGACTGGGAGAATTCTCAGCCTACCCATATTGGGAAAAATGAGAACCCTAAGGGTATGGCCAAGCAACCCTTTGATACAGTGATTAGCATGGGTGTAAACTAAAGACCATCATCAGTAAAGGCTGGGCACAGAGATGGGATGACACCAGCAGAAACACTGCCAGCTGGGACTAGAGGAGACAGAGAAAGTGAGGTCAAAATGAAGGAAGAACGTTGGGCTTCTTAGACCCTATAGGACTGGAGCGTAACGCTATTCAGCTGCAAACACGCGCTGTTTTTCCCAAAGGCTCAGGGTGCCTGCACCAGGCCACGGCTGCTTCCACCTAGGTTACAAAGGACAGGGAGGCCACATGGAGCCATGGGCTTGGTAGTCCAGCCAGGGAGAACCTCAGGGCACCAGCAGAGAGCCAGCTTGTGGGTAGGGCCCAAGCAGAGAGCCACCGGGGGCCATCCCAAGGAGCTGGAGGGTACTACTGTTGCCAGCTCAGTGGGCCTGAAAGAGCATCAAGCCAAAGGGGATTATTCTGGAGTCTTAAGGTTTAATGTTTGCCCTGTTGGTTTGAGACTTACTTGGGACCCATTTACCTCTTCCTTCTTTCCTATTTCTCCCTTTTGGAAGGAGACTATCCTATGCCTGTCCCACCACTATAACTTGTTCCCTTTCATGGGTTCACGGCTGGAGAGGAATTGGCCTCAGGATGAACCAGACCTTGGGGCTTGCTCATAGGTGATCTAGATGAGGTCTAGATGAGCCTTTGGCCTTAGGCTTTAGAACTGATGCCAGAACCAGGTAAAACTTTTGAGGCTGTTGGGTGAGATGAATGTATTTTGCATGTGAGAAGGACATGAATTTGGGGAGCCAGGGGCAGGATGCTTAGACTGAATATGCCAGAATTCATATGTTGAAATCCTAACTGAGCCTTTGGGAGGCGATGAGGTCATCAGGGTGGAGCCCTCATGAATGGGATTGGTGCCTGCATAAAAGAGACCCAGAGAGCGGCGTCAATCTTTCTGCCATGTGAGGACACAGAGAGAAGATGGCCATGGATGAACATTACCAGACAGCAAATCTGCTGCTACCTTGATCTTAGACTTCCCAGCTTCCAGAACTGTGAGACATAAATGTTTGTTGTTTAAGCCACCCAGTGTATAGTTTTGTTGTTGTTATCATAGCCCAAATGGACTGAAATGATGCACTTGAATATTTTCCATTATGTTCTTTGTATGCTGTTTCATGTTTCCGAATACGCTGATTGAGGCTTGCAAACTTGATTTTAGGACAACCACATGTGGGTCATGAGTTGTAGTTTGAACAACAAATTCTAGATGCTTCTAGTGCATTCAGCCAGCCCCCAAGCTCTAGAACAACATGAGGGGTTGGTTAGAGTCCTATGCTGGTAGCCTACCTCTAAAGTGGCTTCCTCTGAGTGTGGACCCCTGGAGGGGGCTGTGTTTTCCCCTCTGCTGGAAAGGCAAAGACATTCACTCCCTGCCCTCCACTCCCACAGGAGGAAAGAGCCTAAGACCCTGAAGATAGGACCCTGTGGTTGGTCCTTTCTGCCACTGCATCTAGGACTACAGAGCCCAGGAAACCAGGACTACCCAGAGAGGGCATTGGCAGTGCTCACTTTTGGCTGTTGCTTACAACTGCTGTGACAAGGCAGACAACAGCAGCAAGGGGTGCCATGTTGGCAGTCGGTAGGCACTGCCTGGACACTGAGCAACTATAGCCTCGCAGCGCTATGGAGGTTTTGGCAATGACGGTTCCGACCAGAATTAGTGGCTAACATTTACCTGCGCTATTCCGACCATGCAGCTCTCTTCCTGACAGCCCAGTGGTCGCTGGAGAAGGTAGCAGAGGAGGCTTGGGGTTCTCCTGAGCCAGAACCCTTGGGGTTCTGACTGAGGGGCTCTCCTCTCCGGAGTAGGGGCTCTTCCACCTGACGTCTCCATGGCAGCAAAGGACCCTGAAATGGCAACAAGGGGCATTTAGGACTGGCTGACCCCAAGGAGCTCACTTCTTTTCTTCAAAGCTCAGCCTCTCTGCAGGGTTGCTGGTAGTGTTCGGAATCGGAAAGGAGATGACCAGAGGGCAAGTGCCTCCCTGCTGGGGGGCCCAGGGCTGCACTGACTTCTGGGGCCCCGGACACTTTTGCCTTTGTGGGTCCCTTCCTCACGAACAAAATACATAACAACTAGAGTTTATGACTCCGTTACTATAAAGATGAATATGTCAATTCATATGAATGTCTATGAATCCACATTAGTAGTACCTATTAAAGTATTTTCTTCCATCTAAAAGTTCATTGTCTCCCTTCTGATTTGAAAAGAAATTGAAATATTTTCAGGAGCCGCTAAAAGTATCATGGCCCTAGTACGTCGTGTGCCTAATGGAGCTGTCAGCCCCGAGACCCCGGCCAGGCCTGGGAGGCACTTGGAGAATGTCCAGGGCACGGAGGAGCAGCCTTCTCCCTGGAAGAGCTGAGCCGGCACACAGAATAGGGTGGACAGCTGCTTTTTGTCTTTGTCGTTAAAAAGGTCTATTGAGTCCTGTGGGAAAAGATACAGTCTCACAATTTAGATGACCAATTCTGTCGGAAAAAGCAAGGTCCCTGAGAAAAATCAGCAGTGGTTTTTTTTTATGATTTGAAGTCATTATAATTGTCATGGACCCTCCGAAGACCTTTTTATAAGCTGCACATGGGGCTAAGTGTCGTACTTTCATCTTCACATGAACCCCATGTTCGAGACTGGAAGGTTGGGGCGCCAGGCTGGTGGGGGTAGGGAGCCAGAGGGAGCGAAAGGCATAAGGCAGAAGGGACCAGTCGGGGAAAGGGACTGGGGATGACACCCTCAGGGCTTCCCTGTTTTCTTATGATTTGCCCTTCTGGAACCCCCTTCTATGACAGCTCCATGAACTTGGAACGATAGTGCAGAACCCAATGCAAAAGTTAACATTTTCATGAATGCTTTCAGGAAAAGAGCCTGTGCTTTTTTCCTCTCAGTGACTTCCCGGGCCAACAACAGAGGCTCTTAAGTAAGAACACATGTTATATGTTTCCTGCTCTTGAACTGAATGAGGACGACCCATCTGGGAGGCCGGGGAAGTCTCCGCAAACGGAGCGAGCCAGGGCAGCGCTTGGTGCCCTGAGAGAAAACTGCTTCCTGGCCTCAGGGCAGAGAGGCCCCGGGCTGGCTGCTCTGTCTGCTGGGCGCAGAGGTGCGGAGGGCCGGGAAGCAAGGAACGACTGCTGTTATCGGCTGCCCGCTTCGTGCAAGGACAAGGCGCTCCCAGGGGCCAAGTCCAGATAAGGAGCCGGGCGCTGTGACTCCAGACGGTCCTGACTTGGTCACTTAGCTGCATGGCCATGAACGGGTTGCTGCGTCCCCTGGAGCTGCCTTTTCCTTGCACGGCACAGCTGCACAACTCCTGTGACCAGAGCTCCCCACGGACTCTTACGAAACCCGACGGGGAGGTGAAGCTTTTTTTTTCTACTTAAGGGCGTGTGTGATGAGATCTGTCAATAGCATTTTTAAAAAATATTGTATTTATTTATCTGAGAGAGAGAGCATGCACAGGGAGAGAGGCAGAGAGAGAAGCAGACTCCCCGCTAAGCAGGGAGCCCTACAGGGGCTCCATCTCAGGACCCCAAGATCATGACCGGAGCTGAAGGCAGTCGTTCAACCAACGGAGCCACCCAGGCGCCCCCGTCTATGAACATATTAAAGTGTACGAGTCAGAGGCATTAATGACATGAATGAAGTCATGCAACAATCTCCACTAATTCCAGAACATTTTCATCCCCTCCGTCCCCCAAACCCCCATACCATCAACCAGTCACTCCATTTTTCCCCTCCCCCCAGCCACCGGCGACCACTAATCTGTTTTCTGTCTGTGGGGATTGGGCTCCTCTGGACATCACACATGCATGCAATCATCCAGTCTGTGGCCTCTGGGGACTGGCTCCTTCACCCCAGCATGAGGTTCTCACAGTTCATCCATGCAGGAGTGTGGATCTGCACTTGGTGATCTTTCGCGGCTGAGTGATACTCCGTCAGGGATGGACTGCAGTTTATCTATCTGCCCACCAGTCGATGAGCGTCTGGGCTGTCGGCGTGTTTGGGGATTATGAATAATGCTGCGATGAGCCTTCACTGCCTGGGCGCCCGTTCTCCTGGGTACGTACCCGGGAGCGGAAATGCTGGGCCACATGGTAACTGTATGTCTCACTTTTTGAAGAGCCACCAAAGTCCCACCAGCCGTGCACAGGGGTTTCTCCATGGCCTCCCCAACACTTGTTCTTTTCTGGGGTTTTGTTTGTTTTGTTTAATCTTAGTGGCATGACGTGGTATCTATGGTGGTTTTGATTGGCATTTCTCCAATGGCTAGTGATGTAGAGCATCTTTCCGTGGGTTCGTCGGCCCTGCCCCCGCCCCCGGGCAGCCCCCCACGCCCCAGCGTCCGCCCCTCCGCTCTTCCATGTGCACCCTGGGATCCAGCCACACAGGCCTCCCTCTTCCTCACGTGCCTCAGAGCCTGTCCGCACACAGTCCCCTCTGCTTGCAACCTCTCTTTTCCCCCGGGTCCCCATCCCCGTGGCTTACCTCCTCATCCTCCGTCTGTCCGTCCTGCCCGCCAGACTAGGCTGACCCCTGTCTGCACGCACAGAGCGTCATCAGGCACTGCCCCTCCCGCACCTCATCAGAGGGACGGGCCCCCAGCTGCTTGGGGTTTCCTGATGGCACGCTCGCTGCTACGGCTCCAGCTTCTAGTTGAATGCCGGACAAACACTACGTTTGGGTCCAAAGCAGTGGACAGAGGGCTGGACCGAAGGGCTGAAGGATGTGCAGGTTTCCTGCCAATTCCATCTGGGGCTGTTCCTGCCCTGAGCTCCCAGTACTGGGGTGGCAACACAGACCAGGCCTCCCCAGACCTCTCCCATTGACTCTCTGGAGCTGCCCACCGTCAGCTGCCGTCTGTTATGACTCACGCCCTTGAGGCACATGTCTGTGGACAGCAGATTTTCTGCATTCTAATCAGCAGCCCCAGTGTCCCTGATGCTCAGCCTGGCTTGGATACTCTGCACGAGCGGCTCCACTGCCCCCGACTTTGGTGCTAGGATTCTAGAATGTCTTTCCACCACAGTCTTTGCTGGGTGAGTTCCAAGAACTTCTGTGAAGGAAAACCAGCTCCCTTTCTCTTTCCTGAACACCAACTCTGGGCAAAGACCTAGGCTAGTTGATTGCTGACCTACAGTAGATTCTAGGGTGGACTGATTCTGCCTCCTGCAGCACTTCCCCTCTAAGCCACAAACACTCTGTGACGAGGGCTGGAATACTGAGGTGCCAACCGAGGGTTTTGGGGAGGCAAGGGGGAACGGCCAAACCCCTCCCGATGGGGACCTCAGGGAAGCCAGAGGCAGGGGCAGGCCCTGCTGGGCTTCGAGCAATACACTGGAAGTATACTGGGGAGGCTGTGGCAGCTTATGGTCTTGTGTCGAGGAAGACCAGGGCAGGAGGTGCAGAAGACGCACCATGGAGGGAGAAGGAAGGTTCTAGATTATGAGGTGAGAGACGTGGTAATGGCCATATCCTGGAGGACGTGGAGTATCAGGGTGGCAGGGTGAAAGGGGTTGGGGTGGGGGACGGTGGCAAGGGAAACAAAAGCAAAAATAAACTATTGGGACTACATCAAAATAAAAAGCTTTTGCACAGTGAAAGAAATTATTGACAAAATGAAAAGGCAGAAGATATTCGCAACTAACATATCCAATAAGAGGCTAATATTCAAAGTATATAAAAGAACTTATACAACTCAGCACCAAAAATACCCCCAAATAATCTGATTAAAAAATGAGCAGAGGACCTGAACAGACATTTTTCCAAAGAAGACATAATGGCCAACAGACACATGAAAAGATGCTCAATATCACTCATCATCAGGGAAACGCTGATCAAAATCACAAGATATCACTTCACATTAGTCAAGAAGGGCCACTATCAAAAAGACAAGAAATAACAAATGTTGGCAAGGATGTAGAGAAAAAGGAACCCTCGCACATTGTTGGCGGGAAAGCAAATTGCTGCAGCCTCTCTGGAAAACAGTATGGACGTTCCTCGAAAAATTAAAAATAGAAATACCATATGATTCAATAATTCCACTACTGAGTAGTTACACAAAGGAAACAAAAATACCAATTCAAAGTGATATATACTTCTTTACAATGGCCAAGACAATGGGCAGCAACCCAAGTGTCCGTGCATAGATGAATGGATAAGGAAGATGTGGCATTTACATGTAACGGGACATTACTCTGCCATAAAGAAGAATGAGATCTTGCCATTGGCAACAACATGGATGGAGCTAGAGGGTATAATGCTAAGTGAAATAAATCTGACAGAGAAAGATTAATTTCATATGATTTCACTTAGACAAAGCAGATCAGCAAACAAACAAACAAACAAAAAACAGAAGCAGACTCATAAATACAGAGAACAAACTAGTGGTCACCAGAGGGGTGGGGTGGGGGATGGGCAAACTAGGTGAAGGGGATGAAGAGGTACAAACTAGTTATAAGATAAATAAGTCAGGGAGATGAAAAGCACAGTACTGGGAATGGGGTCAACGATACTGTCATAACCCTGTATGGTGACAGAGGATGACTACATTCATCGTGGTGAGCACCGAGTGAGGTATAGACTTGTGAAATCACTATGTTGTACACCTGAAGCTAAAATAAAGTGTATGTTAGCCATACTTCAATAATAAAAATTAAGACTAAAAAATAGGCATCTATTTTAAAACAACAGCTTTGGGGGCTGGAAACTACAGCCCTGGGGGGGATAGAAAGGGATAGAAGCCCTCCCTGCCCTCCTCCGGTTGCCCCTCATTGACTAGTATGCCCCCTAAAGACATCCCCTCCCCATCTGGGATAGTCTTAATGACTTCGGGTCTGAGCTAGGAGGAACTAGCACAACCCCAAGGCGCTTAGGAATGGCAGGGCTCTGGATTCCCAGACGGTCTCTACCCCTTGCACTTCCTTGGGCAAGCCATCCACCCTCTCTAAGTTTCAGTCTGCTCCTCCATGAAATGAGGGTGCAATTTGTACCTGCCTTAGGATTTCAATGGCCTTAAACATGAGGCTGTACAGAAAGCCCAGGCACTCTCCTATTCTTCACGGGAGAGGAGAAACCCCATTAGACCTACTAACTCAGTGACCAAAGCCGAAGTGATGAGCTTCAGCCATGCCCCCGGGGCAAAGAACTACACCAAGATGAACCTCGAGGAAGGGCTGAAGACAACACACAGGCAGGGCTGCCAGGACAGTGGGAGGAAGAGAAGCAGCTTTCAGAGAGCCATTGTCAGCTGGTGCCAAAGGGGCACCCAGAAGACCAGAGGACACCAAAGAGAGCTTCATCATTTGGGACAGAAGACAGGGGAGCGACAGGAGAAGGGGACCCCTGGGAGACTGGCGAGGCCGATAGTAGATTGGGGGGCATTTGCACAAATCTGGATTCCTTCTGAGGAATAACCTGCCCCTGCCTGGCCTTGGCCTGCTCTAGAGAGCCTTGAAGCTGCTAGACACTGTTCCCTCCTTTTGATGGAAGGTCAAAGTATGGTTTCAAGCCCAAGGGTGTGACCACTCTGGGCTGCGGGGAACAGGGGAATGCAAAGACGGGTATCCCCAGGGAGGAAGGCAGAGTTGGGCCAAACCCTGGACCTCCAGGTCTGGGCTCCAACAGACACATTGAGCCCACCTAGTTCACCTCATTGAGGTCCGAATGTTAGCCCATCGGCAGCTGTGGGAGGTGGAGATATGGGGGGACAGCTGCTGGACTTAGGTCAAGGCCACCTCCCCTCCCCTCATAGGCAGACCACCACTCAGCAGCATATTCTGCCCTTCTCGGTTTCTCATTTGTGACCCACACTCAGGGCCATCAGCAGGTCCAGGCCCTTGCCTGCCGGCCCCCTGAACAGTGCCCCCACTCCGTGAATGCCTCCAAACTACCTGTGAACCGAGTCGTCTCCTGTCAGGGTCCTCCACTGTTGCCTTGACCCCAGGAAGAACCTCGGTTCCAGCTCCCAAATCCAGCTTTGGGGCCTTTTCCCCATGGCGTGCCATGAAGAACTTCTGTAGGGGTCTCTTCCAATAGTCGCTGTCTCCTGGACACAGGGGCACCCGCTCTTCCTCCTGTTCCCGTAGGGGCCAGACTCGTGCTGAGCCTCATTGTCCTCCCAGCTGTGTCCTCCACCTGCGGACCTTCCGTTCCCTACCCTTCCCTGCTGTGCCACCCCCGCCTCCTCTCCCACGTCTGGCTTACAACCCGCTTGGGCTCAAAGCCAACGGCTGTTTCCCTGGGCTGGTGCGGAGGTGCTGTGGATATGACGGTTTATGTCCTGATAACAAAGACCGAGGTTCCCAAAGAAAAGATTCGGAGCCCAGACTGCAGCATAGAAACCCTGCCTGAGATGCCAGCCTTCAACTCAAGAGTGCAGGCCTGCCCTGCTGATTGCAGACTTGCCAGCCCCCGTCATCATGCAAGCCAACTCCTTAAAATAAATCACCCTCTGTCTCTGGGTCTCTCTGTCTCTGTCTCTTTCTCTGTCCCCTGACTCACACAGCAGACGACTGAGTGAAGTGTGTTGGCTGGGCTGGCATGTGGCAGCCACCACCACGCATGGTGAATGTGATCGCTCTCGGGGAACCCAGTCTGCACCAGGGCCCTCCCCGCCCCACGTGGACTCCAGCCTGTTTCCCACATGGCTGGTACAGACGCCACTGGCGAGTGAGAGGGAGGTGTGGGTTCTAGCCCAGCTCGCCCAGCAGCTGGGTGACCTTGGGTAAGGTCCTTCCCCTCCCTGGGCCAAAGCGTCCCTATTCACAGCAGCAGAAGCGCCAAACAGCAGGAACTATTTGTAAATGTTTTACAGTAACAGATCGCTCTGTGCCAAAGGGAATCATACAGTAGATCAACTTTCAAGCTGTCCGAGTAGGGCCTCTCTGGCTTCCGTGGAGGGGAGGGAGCAGCAGAGAGCCCCCCCTGCCCCCCCCAGTCCTGCCTGAACCTTGGACCTTGACCCCCAGACTCTTCATGCTCTGGGCTGCTCCAATACCTGTAGACTCTACTCCCCATGCTTTCGGCTGGAATCCACTTCCGTGGTGTCCTGCCTAGCTCAGTGTGCCTCGGGGCTGGTGGAAGGAATCTCATTACTGCTCGTGACTCAGAAAAGTCTAAAAGCAACAGACAACAGCTCCTTTCAGAGCTCCCTCTGACCCCCAGGGTCTCATCGTGTGACGGATGAATTTTGGAGGATGGAGACAAGAGCAATCACACACAAGGCAGAAGAATGTGGCCTTGTCTTGTAGGACAAGTGGAGCCGGAGCCCTGTGCTGAGTTCTCACACTCAGGCCCTGCTCCGTGCTGAGTTATCCGAGAAAAGCGGCCCTGGGCTAAGGCAGCCCCATTCCACTGACGGGCCCAAAGGAAGGCCTGCCCAGCAGCTTTCTGAGAGGCCTTCCTGCCCCCAAGACTGGTGCGGCCTGGAAGACCGACGCTCTTCCTTTGCTCGGCGGCCTGTCCGCTCTGCTGAGGACTGGCCCATGTAAGCCTGAGCGTCCCACCAGGCAAGGGCAGCTGGCCTGAGGGTTCAGAAGGATGGCTGGCCTCCTTCCTCCTCTACCTCTGAATAAATGAAGGCACTTCCCAGGATGTGTCTGGACAACAAAACAGGAGCAGGTTAACTTAGCTAAAACATGATTCTTACCTGGGACTCGCTCAAGGTGCTACTGTGCTGAGTACTATTCCTCTAACACAAGGAATAACCTCCCTCCGTGTACCCACCCGGCTGCCCTCTCTGCCTCTGCGGGAGTCTCCCAAGGCTCAGGAATAAAGAGCAATTGAAGAGCTGTGAATAATGTAATCAGCATTTCAAAAAAGTATGAGATGAGGTGCTCAAGAGCCCACTCGGAAGGTCAAGGAAATCTTTTGTGGTTTTGCTCTCCCTGACCACCCTGGCTACACCGCCAAATGCCGGTGGTTTTTATTATGGCTAGGCTTTCAGATGGAATCCTAGGTACCGGTGTGACTGAACCAGCGGGGATCAGAGGTGTTGTTTTCAAATCCAAGGGGATACAAAGGCAGCCCAGAAGCCCCGGCCCTTTGGCGGCTCTGATTTGCCATCTGCTATCTGCGGCCTGTTTCTCCTCTGCAGGAGACACGCAGGACATCAGTAGCCTGTGGGCACTACTGCTCTGTATGTGACTCTCATAGGCAGGGCCGGGTCCCACCTTCCGGGTACTTCCTGCTACAGGCTGGGCAGCTGGTCTCAGGCACAGTGGACACCAGTAGGGGCAGGCAAGTGTCCCTGGACAACATCTCTCTACTACCACCACAACTTAGGCTAGAACCAGGGTAAAGCGAAGCGGGAGTCAGGAGTTGGTAAGAGGTGGGAGCCCTGGCCGCTGCCAGCTATCATCAATGAGCCGGCGTGACAACTGACCTATCCTTTTTCTTACTGGAAACTGCCATTGCCACTGCTAGCTTCTTGGGAGGTGGCCTGGGATCAGGGACCCTGCACCCAAATCAAACCTCCCTGGCCGGCTGGAATCGCCTCTCTCTAGAGTCGCTTTCCTCCCAAAGGCCCAGGAGGGACTCCTCTTTCTTCTGCCTCCTCCTTCTCAGCACCTCCAGCTCCAGGTCAAGGGCACTACTCTGCCCAAAGTGTTTTGGCTTGTTGAGTGCTTACCCAGCACGCGTGATTGAACTCTGACCCTAACAACCGTCCTGGAGAAGGGGTATCATCCCATTTGAGGAGGAGGAAGCTGAGCCGGGAGAGAAGGGTCATTTCAAGAGCCCAAGACCACAGACAACCTTGTCTGTGACAAAGCTTGCCAACCACCCCACCTCACCAGCCCAGGCCTGGCAGAGAATTTGAAACCAAGCATCCCCAGCTAGGACTGGTCCCAGGCCAGGTTGCTTTCCACTCCTGGGGACACTGTATGGCTACGCACGCAGTGATTGTGATGCCTCCTTTTCAGACTTGGTGAGCCACCTTGCAACAGCCAGCAGGCCAGTGTCTTTGTCTGCTCAGGCTGCCACGGTGGCTGAAACAACAGACATTTATTTATCCCAGTTTTGGGGACTGGAAGTCCAAGATCAAGGTGCTAGAAGATCTGGCGGGCCCTCACCAGGGCCCACTTCCTGGCTTGTAATAGCCACCTTTTTGCCGGGTGCCCAAGGGCCTTTCCTTGGCGCATGTTCAAGGGAAGAGAGGAAGCTGTGGTGTTTGCTGTCCTGGGGATCCCTCCTTCATGACCTCCAAATACCATTACACTGGGAAGTGGGGCTTCAACACAAATGCAGAGGGACACAAATATTCAGCCCATATCAGCCAGAGAGAGTGGAGACAAAGGTTAAGTTGCTGCTCATAACCCCGACAGATTTCGTGTCCTCAGACACGAGTTACCCAAGGCCTCTGTCAAGCAGAAGGGGATGGAGCAGCTCAGGCAGGAGGATCCTCTGAGAGGTCCACACCTGGTGTGCCTTTCTGTGCCTGTCCTGGTGCTGAGCAGGCTTGTTTGTATTAATCTAATTACTTTTGATCGACAGGCATCCTGTGCTGACCTCACCGTCCAAAGTGGTTAAATATGAAACTGGGAGCTCACGGGCAGTGAGTGGGCCTCACTGGGACGGAGCCGGTCACGCTGTCTCAGCCTTGAGGGAAAGACGAAGGGGCTCCACCCATAGAAGGCACTGGAAGAGCTCCTTGGGGGCCACCTGGCAGGCGCTGGACCCTTGGATGATCCACAGGCTCGGAGTCTCAGAAGCAGCACGGTCCACTCACTGTAGGAGTTTCCCAAGGCTGCTGCAACATTATGATAAACTGTGTGACTTAAAAGCATGGAAATGTATTATGTCATAGTTCTGCAGGCCAGAAGTCCAAAATCCAGGTGTCAGCACAGCTGCGCTCTCTCCAAAGGCTCTAGAGGAGTGTCACGTGTCTTCCCGTGTCTGGGAGTGGCTACACTACCCCAATCTCAGGCTCCTACTTCACATGGCCTTCTCTTCGGCTCTATGTCCTCCTCTTCTTCTGTCTCTTATAAGGACAGTTGTCACTGGATTTGGACTCTACCGGGATCATCCAGGATGATCTCATCTTGAGATCCTGAACTTGATGACACCCAAAGACCCTTTTTCCAAACCAGGGCACATTCACAGGATCTGGAGGTTAGGGCTTGGACATGTCCTTTTTGGGCCACCATTCACCCCACTACATCCATCCCACCAATGGATCACAAGTCATTGAATTTCTAGAAGCCTGGCTATCAGGGCACAGAGGCCATTGATAAGACCAACTGCCACCTTCTCCTTTCAGAAGTGGAGTAGCCTCACAGGAGGGGGCTTCCCTGCCTCAAGGTCCCCTGGCAAGTGAGGGACAGAGCAGGGACTTGTTGTCCAGCCTCTAGGCTTTCATTGCCTGGATAAGCCTGCTGTACTCAGGGCCAGGTCAGGGCCCAGCCCAGCTCATTTATATTTGCAAAGGGAGCAAGGCTTCAGGGTCCCTGCGCACAAGGCAACACAAAGCTTTGGGGGTGGTGACTCCACTCCTACATGTCACCATGGCATTGGGAGGCCTTGCTCCCCATAGGCCTCAGGTGCCTCGGCTGGAAAAGGAGAGGGCTGGAGTAAGGAACTCAGGGGGTTATCCTGGCTCAGGTACCCACAGTTGCCCAGGAAGTCACAGTGGCCCATTGCATTCTGTATGGCTGCTGACGGCCAGGAGAGGGGCAGTGCTGGTGTGGACCAGACTCCAGCTGCTATGGGACCAAGAGCAACCACACTGGCTGTGTCCCTCTGCAATTCCAACAGGGGTGTCCTTGGCTGGCATGAAGCTTGTGGGTCCCTAGGAATGGCCTATACCCCTCACGGTAAGCCAAGCCAGAGAAGAATGCCTTTGCAGTTTGCAGCCTGGGGTAGGGACAGAACAAAGTTGCACTCCAGACACCCTGGAGGCCTGGGCATGGCTGTCACTCAATGTTCCCCCACTCCTGAAACATTTCTGCTCTGTGGCTCTCTAGTCCGTCTTGGTAGGCCTCCACCGAAAGAAACCTCAGTCTCAACCTCCCTTCTTCCTAAAGCCGCCAATACTAACATGACTCTGACTTCTAGAAGGGTCTTCTTCCTTCTACTGCACCAGAATCTGCATATTAGCCACTTCTGCCACCCACCCCAGTCCTTAAGGAACCTGCTAGCCACGACAGTAGATGCCCTCTCTCCCGCTGGGCAAATGGTAGTTCTTCTATCCACCCTCCAGCCCTTCCTCCTTCGGATATGCTCTAGTTTGACAGCGTCCTTCCAAGTGTGAGGCCCAGAACTAGCCAGAATATCTGGTTGGTGTCTGGCCAGAGCAGAGCAGGGGGAGAGCTGTACAGACAAGACACTGCCAAACTCTTGGCATCTAGTATCTTTTTTTCTTTTTAAAGATTTTATTTATTTATTTGACATAGAGAGGGAGATCACAAGTAGGCAGACAGGCAGGCAGAGAGAGAGGAGGAAGCAGGCTGAGCAGGGAGCCCGATGCAGGGCTCCATCCCAGGACCCTGAGATCATGACCTGATCCAAAGGCAGAGGCTTTAACTCACTGAGCCACCCAGGCGCCCCGGCATCTAGTATCTTAATGAATTCTCCTGACAGTGCTTTCAGGTAGTTTCTATTATCCTACTCACTGAAAAGACTCATCTGAGTCTCAGAGGTGTTAAGTAACTTGCCCAAAGGCACAGAGATAAGTGGTAGTCAAAAGTCAAATCAGACATTCTGGTTCCAGAGTCCATGCCTTATACACTAAACTGCAAAAGAGAGCAGCACACTCGCCTCCCTTGTTCTGAACGCAATGCATCTGTTGATGCAGCCCAACGCCCTGACTGCTTATCTGAGCCTGAGCCATAATGGCACCAGTTCATACTGCCAAGTTGACTCTTCTCGCCCATCTCCATGTGTTGCCCTCTGTGTTCTCTGGGCGCCAGTTCAGAGTCCCTCCGTCTCCACTGGACAGGTTGCTTCCCCCAACTGAGCCAGGCTCCAGCCTGCACCGGTCTCGCCTTCTCCCTTTCCTGCCCCTGCCAGCCAATGTGATCAACAAGGAGAGAAAAGTTAGAGCACAACAGACAGGCAAAAAGGCTGGTACACAGAGCTATGAGCTGGCAACTGGTAAATTGAGAGCAATTCCTGGAAATCAGGAAACAACTATTGAGGCCAAAGGCATCAAAATTAAATTGGCCTTTGAAACAAAAAAGTGCATCTCTGCAGGCATCAGCCGTGATTCTGCAAGATTCTAAGATGAGCTCTAAATGAGATAAAGTCTTCCAGCCCAGGTTGGGCTGGGCACAGAGGGCAGAGTGTTGGGTGATCTTTGGGAGCCATTAGCACGATCTTATTTAAATTGCACGCCATTGAGGAAAGCTGAGAGGGGAGCATCTGGGCCTCCAGGCTGACCTATGGCCTAGCACAGGGACATGAACTGTGTCCTGTGAGAAACAGGGGGTAAGAGACATGGCACGTTCAGTAGAGCCTGAGGCCAGGGAGCTTTCTCCCTCTGGAGGATTCTTCCTGCTTTAGGAGCCAAGAATCCCGGGATTGGAGTAAACCAGAAGTAAGACATATCCCCACAATAAGATCATTTTTAAAAAAGATTTATTTATTTGAGAGAGAGCTGGGGGAGGGGCAGAGGCAAAGGGAGAGAGAGAGTCTTCAAGCAAACTCCCTGCTGAGCGCAGAGCCTGACATGGAGCTCGATCCCAGGACCCTGAGGTCACGACCTGAGCCGAAATCAAAAGTCACTTAACCAACTGAGCCACCCAGGCTCCCCTCCAATAAGATCATCTTTAAGAAGCATGGACGAGTGTCAGTACTGATGGTGACATCCCTTGGGAACTCAAGTCAGAATATGCTCCATGAGCTTTGAGCATTCACAGACACACACGGCAATTTCACGTTTTACATTCTTGGCGCTGGAGTCCAAGTGAACAAACATCCCCCACCCCAGTGATGAACAAGTCTGCCCTGTGGGGAAATGGAGAGGAAAGACTCAGACACAAGGATGCTCCTCCTTCTACTATAACATCCAGCTTGAGAGTGCGATCAGGAAGTTCAGAGGAAAACATGATTGCTTTCACTTAAAAACCTGGGAAGGCTTCCTGGACCTGGGAGGGTAAGTAGTATTTCAATAGCCAGAGATGGTGATGAGGGTATTTTGGTGGAGGGGAAAACATGGGCAAAGGCATAGAAGGACATGCTTGGAAAATGGTGAGGGTCTTATTTGGCTAGAACCCTGTGTCCTGGGCTGACAGTGTGGGCTGAGATCAGGCCTGATTCTGCAGGTGATAGGAAGCCATCAAAAGTCCTGATTAAGGGAAGTAGCATGAGCATGCAGCTGTTCTCAGAGTGAGATCCCTGGAATACCAAAGATCCCTAAGAACCTTTTAGGGGATCTGCAAGGTCAAAACTATTTTCACAATAACACTCAAACATTCTTTGATTTTTCCACTGGATGGACATTGGCACTGGTAGCGCAAAAGCACTGGTGAATTATACTGCACTGTATGTATCCACAGGTGTGGGGTGTGTGTGTATGTGTGTGTGTGTATTTATGCATGTGTATGATGTGGGATATATATATTAAGATTATTCTATTATCTTAATATATATAAGATGTTGGTATATATTATATATTAATATATCTTAGCAATATATAAGGTATATATATAATACATAAGGTATATATAATCTATAAGGTATATATATAAGTGTGTGTTTATATATATCTTAATAATATATTATTCTCTAGCCATTCATCTACCAATGGACACTGAGTGGCTTCCATATCTTGGTTATGGTAAATAATGCTGCAATAAACATCGGTGTGTATATATCTTTTTGAATTAGTGTTTTTGTTTTCTTTGGGTAAATACTCAACAGTGGAATTGCTGAGATCTTGCCACTTGTGACAAAATGGATGGACCTAGAGGGTATTACACTAAGTGAAGTATGTCAGATAGGGAAAGACAAATACTGTATAATTTCACTTGCATGTGGAATCTAAAAAGCAAAACAAATGAACAAACAAGTAAACAAACAAACCAAAAAACAGACTCTTAAATACACAGAACCAACTGGTGGTTGCCAGAGGGCAGGTGGGTGGGGGTGGGTAAAATAGATGGAGGAGATCAAGAGGTTCCGACTTCCAGTTATAAAATAGTGGTGGGGATTAAGGAGGGCACGTATTGCATGGAGCACTGGGTGTGGTGCATAAACAATGAATCTTGGATCACTGAAAAAACTATAAAAAACAAAAGCAAAAAAATAGATATGTCACAGAGATGAAAGGTACAGCATAGGGAATATAGTTAATATTGTAATAACTTTGTATGGTGACAGACGGTAGCTACCCTTATTGTGGTGACCACTGAGTCGTGTATAGAATTGTTGAATCAATATGTTGTATACCTGAAACTAATATAACAGTGTATGTTAAGTATGCTTAAAAAAAAAAAAGCAGTGGTGGGTAAAACAGCAGATGCCAGAGTATGAATCAGGGCAGAGGCACCAAATTGTACTAGTTGTCATTGGATTCTTCACTGCCAAGTGCTTGCAGTTAAAAAAAAAAAAAGCGCCAGATTCACTTAAGAATGTTGTTAAGTGAAGCAGTAATAATTAACTTAATTAAATATTGACCCTTGAGTTCCCATATTTTAAAAATTCTGTGTGATAAAACTGGGAATGTGTTTAAAGCACTTGTGTTGGAAACCAAAGCACAACAGTTGAGTCAAGGCAAAGCACTTGTGTGATCGTTTTTGAATTGTGAGCTGAATTGGCTGGTTTTTCATAGAACATCATATTTACTTGAAAGAATGACTAACTAATGTTATTCAGATTTGGGTATTCGGCAGACATTTTCTCATAAATGAACGAAGTGAGCCCATCACTTCAAGGAAAACAACTGACAGTATTTTTTGCCAACGATAAAGCTTCAGCTTTAATGCCAAAATTAAAAATTTGAAAAGCTTGTATCCACCACTGTGAGCTTGACAGCTTCCCAATAGTTAAAGACTTTTTCCAGTGAGATGGGTGGCTATGGTAACAAATGTGATTTTTTCTTATGTCAGAGCGAAATGTGCCAACGTATGGAAGTTCCGCATAAGTCCAGGGCACCAAAGTAGGATGTTACCAACCCGTAGCTGGGTAAAAGATCCATTCAAAGTGTAAGAGAGTCCTGTGGGGGTTCAATGGAGTCAAGTATGGAAAGTTCATTACTATCATTTCACATTCCACAGTGCACTTAACCTATAAGAAACAACTACTGGTTGAGTTTTGGTGTCATATCAAGGAAGAATGTCCACAATTATATGAAAAGCCAATTAAAATGGTCTTCCCTTCTCTAATTGCATATCTGTGTGAGGCTGGATTTCCTTCATATACTTCACCTTTAAGAATATATCATAACTGAATTGAGTAGATATGAGAATCTAGCTGTCTTCTATCAAGCCAGATTTTAGAGAAGTTTGAAAAGAATGTAAAATAATGCAACTCTTCTCAATTTAAGTTTTTGTTTTGGAAAATAGTTATTTTCATTAAAATGTTATTTATATTTACAGGAAATGAGTTTATTGTTTTAATTTCAAAACAAACAAACAAACAAATATTTTAACAGTTTTATTTCTAATATGGTTAACACAAAGAGCTATAAACAAAAGCTCTTTGGGGTCCTCTACAAATTTTGTTGTCATTGTTGATTTACCTCATTGTATTCTTCTTTTTTTTAAATTGAAGTAAAATTCACATGACATAAAATTAACCATTTTATTTTTTTCAACATTTAAAATTTTACAATTCAGTGGCATTTAGTACATTCACAGTATTGGGCAACCATCATCCCATCTAGTTCCAGAACATTTTTTCACCCCAAAAGGAAACTCCATACCCATTGAGCAGTTAGTTTCCTTTCCATTTTCCCCTCATCCTCTGGCAACCACCGATCTGTTTTCTGTCTCTGTGAATTTGCTCTCAGTAAGTTTGAAGAGTACAAAAAGAGGGGCACCTGGGTGGCTCTGTCAGTTAAGTGTCCGACTCTTGGTTTCAGCTCAGGTCTTGAGCTCGTGGTCGTGAGATGGAGCCTTGCGTTGGGCTCCACAGTAGGTGTGGAGCCTACTTTTTAAAAAAGTGCAAAAAGGGACCAACTAGTTTGAGAACTACTGGCTCAGTGGTTCAAATCCTAGCTCTGCTTTTATTAGCTGCAATAACTTGTTCAAGTTGCCTAACTTACTGGAGTTGCATTTTCCTGAGGATGTCCACTAAATGGGAGTTCTTATCCATTTACTCTGTCTCTAGATATCTTGAGAATAAGAACCAGGTCCTGTTCACCTAATGGCCACTTGCTTAGCAGCTGAGAGACCAGTGAGTAACTCCACCTCTCTGAGCCTTGGTTTCTTTATCTATAAAAAGGAGCTAACTGAAATATCCACGTCACAGGGTAGTTGTGAAAATGAGGGTAAGAACGAATGCTTACCACATGCTCAGTGCACAGGAGGCACTCAATGGCAGGCAGTCATTTGGAGGGTCACAATGATACCAAGGCCACGGACAAGAATGTTAACACCGTACCTGTTGGCTCTCACACTCTGTGTGTAGCTCAAGAGCCACCACTGCAGCATGCCCCTTCCTCTGGGCTGTTTGCATGGTGGGCCCATAATCCATGACAAGATCATGGGAGCAGAATCTTCCCAGTGTTTTAAGGGGCCTTAATCTTTGCTTAGCCATTCTCTGTGCCCAGGCTGCTTGGGCTTTGGAAGAGCAAATAAGCTTATGGTAAGCATTCCTGCTAGAGGCACGTCTCAAATCCAGCCCCAGAGAACACTCCAGTCCCCCAGGGCTGCACTCAGCTGGATTAAAGGGCACTTTGACAACTGGCTGGTGGAAGTTTCCAAGATTCCCTGGAAAGGCCCTAGGGGCTCAAACTTGAGAGGTGCTCTTCTACCGACCTGGTATTTCCCCATGGCCACTCTCCCAACCCATTCATTTATCAAAGGAAAGAAACAGGCTCTGTTACTGCAGTCCATTCTGGTGTTACCTAGCACCCTGAGCTAAATCTGACATGTAGATCCAGGCCTGTCAGACCTGCCCCTGTTGGCTCTGAGTCCCGCAGTTATAGGATGACCCCCATGAAGTTAGAGATGTCACTGTTCCTCCACCCTTCATGCCCACATTTAACACCCCACTGACATGATTGTGAAATCTGAGTTCTTGTCCAAGTTATGTGGAGAGTGGTAAGCTGAGGAAGGCTGGCCCTTTCAGTCACATGCACAAAAGGCAAGTAGGATGCTGGAGTGGAGAGAGGACGGGACTGGAAATCAAGAGACTTGGATTCAACCCTGCTGAGGACTGGAGATGTGATCTCCCTTTGCCTGAGTTTCCCCACTTAAGAATGAGAAAGAAGGTTGGACTAACTATGGATTCTGGGATTTAATCAGCACTAGTCAGGGACTAACAATCTCTTGGAGGAGATTCTACCTGATTCACTTTTCTCTAGAGAGGCTTGTTCTGGGCTGGGGACCTGAATAAAACAGGCAAGGGATAATTTTACCCTGAGTGGGTGACATAAATCATCACATAACACAGAGAAGATTGGAGGGCACCAAGGTTCACTCAAATGGGAAGGGAGTAACTTCCTGCTCTGCACAGACAGTGGGGGCAGAGGATGAAGGCAGATTGGTATGTGTGGTGATAGAGGATGGCAGCCCGTGAGGGTGAGGTAGGCAATGAAGCTTATTAGGTGATCTTAGGGACCTCTGGAAACTTAGCCTGGGGATGATATGATTGCATCACTGGCATACTGCATGCTCTATGGGCAATGGGTTCTGAGTGTCTGTGGTTTTCAGCACCCCAGTACTTGGATGGTCCTCACTGCTGTTCTTCACAGATGCTGAAGCCATGTGCTATTAAGGGCACTGTGGTGGCTTCTCCAGCACAGGACGGGAGAAGTGTGCAGTTGGGAGTCAGGGTAGGAAGAAGAACATGAGGGGCACTGGGCTTGGGGTGGGGGGTGGTCATTGGAGCATCAGGGCACTATGCTACAGAAATACGGGACTGAGGTCCCAGCCCTATCCCAGTGGGGCAGGGAAGAGGCCACAGGGATGCCTTAGAGCAGAGGGTCAGCTGACCTGAGGTCTTAGCACTCGCAGACTGGCTTTCTCTTTCTGGAATCCAAGATGCTGCACGGTATTTTTCTTTCTACTCTCCTCTCGATACCACATTAACAATATGTTCATTCAGGACTCAGATTTATATAAAAAAAAAAAACCAAACTGACTAATCTTCCTAGGAATGTAGACTTTTTGTAATTTCCATCTACCACTCCCACCTCTCTGGAGAGGTAGAGAGAGATGGGAAAGAATAAAGAAATTGTCTGCAGCCTTAAACTTGGCTACAAAGAAAACCCTAGGCAACAAAGAGACATGAGCAAAGTCTTTCCTGTAGATGTAATATCAATAAGAAATTACCTACTTCATTCATTTACAAGGCTCAACATGGCAAATCTCTCAGATACCAGGCCCCAGGAGGCTAAGATGCAGGGTGGTATGTGAATACAAGTATTTCACCACATGCCTGCCTTGATTTTCCCAGGGAGCTGATTCCTCCTACAGGGCCTGCCCAGATTTCGGGCCAGTTGACCACCTGTCACCTGGGAGCACATGCTTGGATGGCCATCATTGTTCATCCTGCACAAGCCACACCCTTGCAGGTGGGTAAAGGACATGCATACTTGGCTTCTGCCCTGTGAGGAGGGGAACAGAAATATCAACAACACCATTCGAAGACAAAGAAAGTGAGGCCCATAAGCCTAAGTGATTGGTCACACCCAGCTAGCAGGAATAGAGCTGGGTCAAAACTCAGCTTTCTAGACTCCAAGCTCAGTCACCTTGCCATGCTGTCTGCCGCCTCCCAAGATGGCAATAAATACTGTTTTAAGAGGTCATCTTAGTGTAAGGGCACAAGTTGGGGACTCTTTCTCCACAATTCCCTGTTTACTCAACATATGCAAATATGAATTTGTGTTCAGTGCATTCTAGTTGATATATCACTTTCAGAGGCAATTGAGAAATCAGCCCTCACAACCAGAGGAGAGGATGAGACCTCTGGGTTTATGAATTCAGGAGTCAAAGAGTCAGACCTTTATGGCGAGTTCTGACATACTGTTAACTGTCCTCTGCTCCAGGACCCTCTCCTTGCTCACCTCTCTAGCCCAAGCGGAGATCAATCAATTAACTAAATTTTATTTATTATTTCCTTAATAAAAGAGAGATTGGTAGGTGTATAAGGAAGAGTTACAGTCATGGGAATACATGGCTTCACAACCCAAGTGATAACAAAAGGTAGTGTTACAGGCTGAATAATGGCCCCCAACCTGGAACCTGTAAACGTGACCTTATGTGGAAAGAGCATCTTTGTAAATGTGATTAAATTCAGGATCTTGAGATGGGGAGTTTATCCTAGATTATCTGGGTGGGACCAAATGCAATCATACATATCCTTTTAAGAGGGAGGCAGAAAGAGATTTGACAGTTGCACAGAGG
This sequence comes from Ailurus styani, assembly GCA_002007465.1. Classification (NCBI taxonomy): domain Eukaryota; kingdom Metazoa; phylum Chordata; class Mammalia; order Carnivora; family Ailuridae; genus Ailurus; species Ailurus styani. The sequence continues at coordinate 194,940 of LNAC01001078.1, forward strand.
AGACGGCACCGTGACCCTGAGACAGAGATCTGCACGATGTAGCCATAAACTGAAGACTGCTGGAAGCTTTAGATTAGAAGCTGCAAGAGACAAAGAACAGATGCTTCCTTGGAGCCTCTGGAAGGACTGCAGCCCGGCTGACACCTTGATTTTGACTTGGTGATATGAATTTTGGACTTCTGGTCCCTAGAACTGCGGTAGAATAAATTTTGGGTGTTTTAAGCTGCCCAGGTTGTGATCACTTGTTACAGCCACCATAGGAAATACAATAAGAAAGCTCTACGAAGGGGCATTAAGGAAGACTTGGGTAAATGGAGAAATACGCCTTGTTCCTAGATATGAGAACTCAATATTGAAAATACACCAAGTACCCATAAATGGTCTATAAATTCAAAAAAATCTCAACAAAAATTCTAAAAGGATTTTCAGAACTGGGTAAAACTATTCAAAAGGTCATCTAGAAAAATAAGCACATGGCAAGAATATTCAGAAAGAAGAGCCATGAGGACAAACTCTTCCTATCAGCTGGAGAAGCACATCATAAGGTTCCTGCACAGGGGAAAAATAGATCAATTGATTAGAGCAGAAAGTCCAAAAATATACCCACATATATATGCAAGTTTAGTATATGATATGATAAAGGTGCTATTTCAAATCAGTGTTGAAAGGATGGTGATAGCTATTTAGAAAAGTATAGAGTCACATCACTACCTCATTCCTTACACTGAAATAAACTCCAGGTGTGTCAAAGACTTAAATGTTAAATATGAAGCCATAAAAGTACAAGAAGAACACATGGAGCTTTTCTTGTTATAGAAATTATCATCTTGGGTTAGGGTAAGTTTTTCTAAACATGACAGAAAACCTCGAAGTCATAGAGAAAAAAGGTTATGAATTTGACTGCATATAAATGAAAACCTTCTAGGTGGAAAAATGCAATAAACAAGATCATATATATATAGCATCACATATATCATGTATATGATATATATCACATACATAGTAACTCAATGTGAGAACAATATTTGCAACAGATATGACACAAGCTTTACAGCCCTCTCTACAATAAGCTCTTACAAATCCATAACGAAAAGAGCAAACATCCCAATAGAAAAATAGGCAAAGGCCCTGAATAAACCATTCTCCAAGAGAATAAATATAGATGGCCAATAAAGATGTGGAAAGATGCTATCAATAATAATGAAAGCGATGCCAAGAAAAGATGTTCTTTTTCACCAAATTGCCAAAGATTTAGAAGACTGACTAAACTGGTGAAGGTCTTGCTCTTTTGGTAAAGAGTGTAAATTAATATATTTTGAGAGCTGTTTGGCAATGTGTATTAACATGTACAATGTGCACAGCCTTTGACTCAGCAAGCCAGCTTTGAGGAGTTGACAAGTACTGACATGGAAAGATATTCATGCTGTAGAGTGGAGATAAAGTGCTTTATAGAATGGCCTATTTATGATGCATAGACTGCAGTCTGGAGAATGTTCACCAAATGTTAACAATAGTTATCCTTGGAAAACGAGATTTGGGTGTGATTTTAATTTTTCTTTGTACTTTCAGCATTGTTTGCAGTTTTAAAATGGGCATGTGTCATATTTTTCTGCAAAAAACACTGAAGCTATTTAAAAAAATGCAGAAGATGAAACATTAACATAGAACTTTGTAGCACAAGTAGTCAGCTGTTTAGGAACAGACATGGAAGGAGAAGGTGTAACACTGAGAATAAAAGCTTCCTGTCTGTCCCCCACTTCCTAGCTGGGTAGTTTTTGGCAACTGAAAGGATAGGGATAGAACATACCCTCTTAGAGTCCCTGCAAGAGTTAAATGTGAAAATATATGGCAGATAGTAAGCGCTCAAGAGAAAATGGCCTTATCATCATTTATTCATGAAAACATAAGAACCCTTCTCATTGCGGCTGGTTGAACAATGGCCACCCCCCAATGCTGTCCATGTTCTAGTCCTCAGAACTAGAAAGATATTACCTGCCATGGCAAAAGGGATTTCGCAAACGTGATCGACTTGAGGATCTTGAGATAGAGAAATCATCCTGGATTTTCTGGGTTGACCTTAAATATAACCATAGGATCCTTATAAGAAGGATATAGGAGGGTCGGCATCAGAGGAGATGTGATGAAAGAAGCAGAACTGGAGTGCTGTGGGGCATTTAGCCAAGGAACGTGGGTGCCTCCAGGAGCTAGAAAAGGCAAAGAAATAGATTCTCCCCTAGAGCCTCCAGAAGGAACGCAATCCTGCCAAACCATTTCTGCTTTTTGACCTCCAGAACTATAAGATAATAAATCTGTGTTGTTTTAAGCCACTGTTTGCAGGCACTTGTTTCAGCAGCTATATGATGGTGTGACAGGGTGAAAGGGAAGAGCAAGGGTTAAAATGGTGTTGAAAAAGAGCCAGTGAAGCTAGGAGGCCCATAAGGAGGCTGTGTCAGCAGACCTGGGAAAAGCTGGTATGGGTCATTGGCCCCAGCAAAGAATGAGGAGAATGGATTAGAAAGGTTCTCTCAGGACCAGGTTCTGTGCTGGGCTCTGGGGGTATACGATGAACCAAACACAGCCCCTTCCATCAAGAGCTGAGCATGTGGAAGGAAGCCTAAGACACATACATGAGACAAGGGAAAGTGACTTCTTCCACTTTATATGATGTACCAGTTTCAATATCAGTGATTCCCCATCACCTATAGGATGAAATTCAGAGCCATAACCTATTTCAACCCCACCTACTTGTGCCTGTTCTCTGCCATTCACTGCCACGTACTTTACTACCATGGCGATCCCAAACCCTTGCTCTTCCCTTTCACCCTGTCACATCATCATACAAGCTGTCCCCTCTGCTTGGCAAATTCTCGCATCCTTTCTGCCTGGCCATTCCCAGCCATCCTTCAGACGTTACCTCCCCTGCAAAAGCTTTCCCCAACCTCTTCCAGCAGAAACTGGGAGTCCCTACAACCCTCTCATAGAGTGTGTTTCTAGTGTTTCCTAGAGTCAGGAAAACAGCATCACAGGTACTGGTTCTGTGTGTGCCCCCATGTAACCATGAGCTACTGGTAGGAAAGGACCATGGCTGATTCATTTCTGCATCCCCAGAGCAGAAGCTCAGCTGATGCCCTCTGTATTGGCCAATCGCTGAATCAGTGTTTGTCAAGAGGGATTACTTAGCACGTATGGATCCCTAACACATTTCAACTTCACTTGGCATCAACCAATGTATCACATTCTCTGTCTTTTCCATTGCATCCCCAGGACCAGGCTTTAGGGGCTTGTGGGTTTATCTGACAGGGTGCCTAGCACCTGCATGACTCTATTTATTGACCTTAGTCAGGCTACGATCATTACATCTATTACCCAGCTCTGGACGAGTGCCTTTAATAGTCCTTCTCTTCTCCCTCTCACTTCAGATCTGTCAGACTCAGAAATGTTGTTCTTTCCGTCTCTTTGCTTAGTCCATTCCATGCTGATCATTTGTTCTGGAAGTCCCTGAATTTCCTACGTGACTCCATGGAGGTTTTCAGAAGAAGAGCTATAACACCAAAAGAGAGAGCATGCCCAGCACCTAGCACAGTGCCTGGCACATTGTGAGCACTTGTTACACAAATGTCTGTAGCAGCAGTTCTCACATGTAAGCATGTATCAGAATCATCCAAGGGCTTGTTAAAACACAAACTGCTGGGTGCCACCCCTGGAGATTCTGATTCAGTAAGTCTAGGGTTGGGGACAAGAATTGCATTTTTAACAAGTTTCCAGGTGATGGTGATGCTGTCGGTCTAAGTACCACATTTTGAGAACCATTGGTCTTTGGAAAGTGTGTTAATGAGTAAATGAAAGGGAACTTGTCTTGTAAAATTAGTCACTATGCCCTGGGGACTGTAGAAGTCCTATTAGCGGGCAAGGAATGCACATCAGTGCTGGAGGTGGGGAATGGTTCACATGTCAGAGAATGGGGTCTGGAGGAGTGCACAGGGAGGTTGAAGGGACATGCATAGAGAAGGAAGGGCAGGCTGAGGGACACTATGAAGACATTGGTGACTGTGTGTGAGTAAATTGGCCTCCTATATCCAAAGCATCCAGTGATGTTTAGCCAACTCTTACAGATTAGCTGCTTCATTACCTGTTCTTTAACCCAGCTCTAGCCACAAATTAAGGAGTCTGTAGAGCAGAAGAGGGTCTAGGCAAGGGAAAGATGAATAAAGATAAAAGCTAGTAAGACGGTGACGTATAGGACTGCTGGATTAGGTGAGCTAGGTCTAGCATCCTACAGATTTGTTAATGCAGGGAGGAGCAAATAAAAGCAGAAATTTTCATAATTTCTAATTGGTTCTTTTTCATATCTAGTCATTCTTATTTCATTTATGCCTGGTTTGGTATATTTTTTTTAAATGGATGTTATTTCTTCATCTCTTTGAACACCCTAAGCATATCTTTTATTGAGTCATTTTCAGGCTATACTATTATTGCCATTTTGTCAGGAGCAAATTCATCTCTTGAATGTTGGTTTTCTTTTTTGTTGTTGTTGTTTTGTTTTTTTGGTTGACACTCATAGTATAGTTTTCCTCATGTGTTTTGAAATTTTGGCATATCTCAAATAATTGTGTGTTTTCTTCTTTTCTCTGCCCACATCCTTTCCTGCTTCACTGTCTTGCTAATGCCTCCACCTAGCACCCTAGGGCCCCAGTTGAGAGTTAGGTCTTGAGTTTGTGCATCAAGGCCTCTGTGGTTCTGTGATTTGGGGAATGCCGCCAGGTTTATAGGCAGCTTGAACCAAGTCCTGTGTTTGTTTCATCCTACATCCTTAGGTTTGCAGCTCGATGTAAACCATAGTACCAGTCAGGGGGTGGTTGTAAACTTTATAAACGCTTCTATGAATGGGGAAGCACCACACTAGGATCTGATTTCAAGCAGTAAAATCCAGTCCCTTCTTATTACCCCATAAGAGCAGAATACCTGATTGTCTGTCTGCATTTAGATCCAGACCTCAGCTGGCTGTGGCTTCATTCCTGCTTAGCAGGTATGTTTATGTTCCATTTTTGGTCCACTGAGATATTTACTTTATTTTTTTAGTGCAGCTGTGCCTTTTAAATTGTCTCTTTATAGTATATACTTGCCATGTTTTGGTGGGGTGTCTCACAGTGTAAACTTAAAAGCCATCTTAACTAGTGGTCCAAATTGGTTTAGCTCTCAGGAGTCCTTTACTAGTATTATTTGGACTCTACACTAATTTACAAAAGACTGTATTAGTCTCCTAAGGATGCCATAACACAATGCCACAAGCTGGGCACCTGAAAACAACAGAAACTTATTCTCTCACATTTCTGGAAACTATAAACCTAAAATCAAGGCATCAGCAGGACCATGTTCTCTTTGAACGCTATAGAGAAGGATCTTTCCTTGCCTCTTCCTAGCTTTTGGTGGTTGCTGGCAATGCTACATCTGGGTCTTGGTTTTCTCTTTTTAGAAGGGCCTCAGTTACTAGAGTAGGGCCTACCCTAATCTAGTATGATCTCATCTTAACTAATTATATTTGCAAAGAGCCTATTTCCAAATAGGAAAGACCACATTCACGCGTTTAAGACAGGCATGAATTTCGGAGGATGCTATTCAACTCAGCACATTAGGTTATTGGCCTACTGGCCAGTCGTGCTCCTGATTGAGGCAAGGAGGTACTGCGTTTACCTCCCTATTCCTAGCTCTAGCTGAGACCATTTGGCTCCCCCATTAAGTGCTGTGTTCAAATATTGGATTGAATTAAGGAATGAGAAGCCATTACTCTACCTTGCTTCAGTCAGAACATTGGGGTTCATTGTCCTTCTAGCAGTGGATCAGTAGTAAATCCCCATGTATGAAAGATGGCAAATGATTTCTTCCCCTTGTACCCTAATACTCCTGAGTCTTGGCAAAGTGCTCAGGTCCAGGGGACAGGTTCAGTTCTTTCTAGAGGTACCCTGGGAATTCAGAGTTGGCAAAGGAAATCCAGGAATACCTCATTTACCTACCATCATTGCACTTTCTGTTCCTGCAATAAACAATTCCAAGAGGCCAAACTTGAATCTGAACCTGCTTTATACTGTATTGCTGCTTCCGTCCTCATTGTCAGTGGCCATTTCTGATATCTGTCAGCCTCATTTCTAGTAGCTCTGGTCCTCTCTTCCTAACATGCTGCTTCTATGTGCTACAAGCAGAGAGACTTGGCAGCAGAGGTTGTTAGACATGTGAGTGTAGGAGAGACAGACTGTGTGCAAAGCCTGCAGGGCTCTCTGGCAAAGAAAGGGCAGGAGATGCATGATTATTTCAGCAATTCAGAGGCCTTTCTGAGGTTGATAGCTTTATGATTCTCTTAGGTGACCTTAGAATAACTAAATGTCACTGCACAATGTAGACTCTACTCTTTGCAATTCGCAGGATTCACAGGTTTTAAGTTTGGACCCAGGTTCCCATTTGTGTCACTGGAGGCCTAGAAAGGGAAGAGTGGTGAGGCTGAGATCAGCCCACAACTTAGGCTTTTCCTGCTGTTCCATCTTCCTTCTTCCTGCCTTACTCAGTGGTTTCCTCTCAGATGCCTTGGGCAGAACAAGGCTCCAGGTACCAGACCCTGGGCATCACAGCAGGAAAGTTTCAGGGGATACCACAGGCAGCATGGCATGAGAGAAGGGCCTTTGAACCAGCCAGACCTAGGTTCTAACCCCCACTCCGACCACTTATTAGATTTATTACTTGAGAGAAATAACTTAATCTCTCTGGTCTTGATTTAAGCATCTGTAAAATGAGAATAATAATGTGTATCTTACATGGATGCTTTTCGGGTATAATTAAGACAAAGTGATAGGGCGCCTGGGTGGCTCAGTGGGTTAAGGCCGCTGCCTTCGGCTCAGGTCATGATCCCGGGGTCCTGGGATCGAGGCCCACATCGGGCTCTCTGCTCGGCAGGGAGCCTGCTTCCTCCTCTCTCCTCTCTCTCTGCCTGCCTCTCTGCCTACTTGTAATCTCTCTCTGTGTGTCAAATGAATAAATAAAATCTTTAAAAAAAAAAAAGACAAAGTGATAAAAGTATTTAGCATATTGTAGACACTCAATGATAGCCTAGCATTCATATTATTGGATTTTACTCTTTTTTAAAAAAAGATTTTATTTATTTATTTGACACAGAGACAGAGATTACAAGTAGGCAGAGAGGCAGGCAGAGAGACAGGGAGAGGAGGAAGCAGGCTCCCTGCTGAGCAGAGAGCCCGATGCGGGCCTCGATCCCAGGACGCTGAGATCATGACCTGAGCCGAAAGCAGAGGCTTTAACCCACTGAGCCACCCAGACGCCCTGGATTTTACTCTTTTTTAAAGATTTTATTTATCTATTTGTCAGAGAGAGAGAGAGAGAGAGAGAGAGAGAGAGAGAGAGAGAGAGAGAGAGCACAAGCAGGGGGAGGGGCAGAGGGAGAAGCAGACTCCCTGCTGAGCAGGGAGCCCGATGTGGGGTATATCCCAGGACCCTGAGATCATGACCTGAGCTGAAGGCAGAGGCTTAACTGACTGAGCCACCCAGGCATCCCGGATGTTAGTCTTTTAAATAAAAACTTATTGTGATAAGAACACTTAAAATGAGATCTATCTTCTCGACAAAATTTTAAGTGTACAATATATTACTGTTGGCTTTAGGTACAATGCTGTGCAGTAGATCTCTAAAGCTTACTCATCTTGCTTAACTGAAACTTCATGCCCCTCGATCAATAATTCCCTATTTATTCCTCTCTTCAGTCCTGGCAACCACTAATCTATCCTTTGATTCTATGACTTTAGTTTTAGATACTTCATATAAATGGAATCATGCAGTATTTGTTTTTTCTGTTACTGCTTTATTTCACTTAGCATAATGCCCTCAAGTTTCATTCACGTTGTTGTATATTGCAGAATTCCCTTCTTTTTAAAGGCTGAATAGTATTCTGTTGTATGCATATACATTTTCATTATCCATTCATTTGTCAGTGGACATTTAGGTTGTTCCCACCTCTTGGCTATTGTGAATATTGCTGCAATGAACACAGCAGTGCTAATATCTCTTTGAAGTCTTGGTTTCAATTCTTTGGATAAATGCCCAGAAGTGGGATTATAAATCATATATGACAGTTCTGTTTTAAATTTCTTGAGAAACTTACACTGTTTTCCATAGCAGCTGTACCATTTCGCATTCCCACCAACAGTGTCCAAGACTTTCAGTTTCTCTCCATCCTCGCCAACATTCACTGTCTTTAGCTTTCTTGATAAAAGCCATCTTAATAGGTGCAAGGTAATACATCATTGTGGTTTTGATTTATATTTTCATGATGATTAGTGATATTGAGCATTTTTCATATACCTGTTGGCCATTTGTATGCCTTCTTTGGAAAAGTGTCCTTTCAAGCCCTTAGTCATTTTTAAATAGTTATTAGGGATTTTGCTGGTTTTTGTTTGTTTGCTCTGTTTTATTTTGTTTTGCTATTGAGTTGTGGAGGTTCTTTACTTATTTTGGAGATCAATTTCATATCAGAAGTAGAGTCTGCAAATGCTTTCTTCATTCTGTTGGTTATCTTTTCACTCTGTTGACTGTTTCATTTGATAGAAGCTTTTCTGTTTGATGCAGTCCCATTTGTTTAGTTTTGGCATTGTTACCTGTGTTTTTGGTGTCATGTCCATGAAATCACTGTCAAGATCAACGAAGCTTTTCCCCTATGTTAACTTCTAGAAGTTTAACAGTTTCAAGTTAAGTTTTTAATCCATTTTGAGTTGATTTTTGTATATGTGTAAAATGGTGGTCAGTCTCATTTTTTTTTAATGTGGATATCCAGTGTTCCCAACACAGTTTGTTGAAGTGACCATCCTTTCTCCATTGTGTAATTTTGGTACCCACATCAAAGATCAGTTGACTGTATATGTGTAGATTTATTTCTGGACTCCCTATTCTATTCCATTTGTCTGTGTATATGTCTTGAAGCCAGTATAATATCATTTTGATTACTATAGCTTTGTAATATATTTTGAAATCAGGCAATGTAATGCCTCCAGCTTTGTTCTTTCTCAGGATTGATTTGGCTACTTGTGGCTTTTTGTGGTTCCATTTGAATTGTAGAACTGCTTTTTCCATTTCTACTAAAAATGCCATTGGGATTTTGATAGGGATTGCTTTGATTTTGTAGACTGCTTTGGGTAATATGAACATATTAATAATATCATTCCTTCTGATCCATGAATACAGGCTATTCTTTTCATTTATTTGTGTCTTTTAAATTTATTTCTTTTTTTAAAAAGTAATCTCTATGTCCAACATGGGGCTCAAACTCATGACCCCCAGATCAAGAGTCACATGCTCTACCAACTAAGCCAGCCAGGTGCCCCTAATTTTTTTTCAATGTTTTGTAGTTTTCAGTACACGGGTCTTTTACCTTCTTAGTCAAGTTTATTCCTAAGTATTTAATTATTTGTGGTGTTATTGGAAATGGAATTGTTTTTCTAATTTTCTTTTCAGATAAAAGGGTCAGTATTAGTATGTATAAGTTCAACTGATTTTTGTATGTTGATATTATGTCTTGCAACTTTATTGAATTTGCTCATTAGTTATAACAGTTTTTTACAGAGTCTTCAGGGTTTTCTCTATATAAGATCATGTCATCTGAGAACAAGGACACTTTTACTTCTTCCTTTTCTATTTGGATGCCTTTTATTTCTTTTTGTTGCCTAACTATTCCAGCTAGGACTTCCAGTACTACACTGAATAGAAGTGGCAAAAGTGGGCACCCTTGTCCTGTTCCTGGTCTTAGAGGAAAAACTTTCCATTTTTCACCATTGAGTATGATATTTTAGTTGTGGGCTTTTCATATATGGTCTTCATTATGTTGAGGTACTTTTCTTCTATTACAGTTTATTGAGAATCTTTCACATGAAAGGGTGTTGAATTTTGTCAATTTTTTTCTGCCTCTATTGAGATGATCATGTGATTTTTTTATCCTTTTTTCTGTTACTGTGTTGTATTACAATATTTGATTTGCGTATGTTGAACCATCCTTGCATCCTAGGGATAAATCCCATTTGGTCATGGTGTATAATCTTTTAAATATGTTGTTGAATTTGATTTGCTAATATTTTGCTGAAGATTTTTGCACCTAAATTCATTAGCTATATTGGCCTGTTGTTTTCTTATGATGTCTCTGTCTGGTTTAGTGTCAGGATAATTCTGCCCTCATAAAATGGGTTTTGAAGTGTTCCTGCCTCTTCCATGTCTTGGAAGAGTTTAGGAAGGATTGGCATTAGTTCTTTAAATATTCGGTAGAATTGACCAGTAAGGCAATCTGCTCCTGAACTTGTCTTTGTTGGGAGGTCTTAAATTACTAATTCAATTTTCATACTAGTCACAGTTCTGTTCAGACTTTCCGTTTCTTCATGATTGAGTCTTGATAGGTTGTGTGTTTCTAGGAATTTATTCATTTCCTCTAGGTTATTCAGTTTGTTAGCATTTAACTGTTTATAGTAGTTTCTTATGATCCTTTGTAATTTCTGTGACATGAGTTGTAACATCTCCTTTTACATTTCTAGTTGCGTTTATTTACTTCTCTTTTTCTTAGTCTAGCTAAGGGTTTGTCACTTTCATTTATCTTTTCAAAAAAAATCCAACTCTTAGTTTTATTGATTTTTGCTTTTTTCTATTTTCTATTTCATTTATTTCTGCTCTAATCTGTATGATTTCATTCCTTTTGCTAACTTTAGGCTTAGTTTGTTCTTTTTCTAGCTCCTTGAGGTGTAAAGTTATTTACTTGAGATCTTGCACTTTTTTGAATGTATGCATTTATTGCTGTGAACTTCTCTCTTAGTACTGCTTTTGTTGCATCCCACAAGTTTTGGTATATTGTGTTTTTGCTTTCATTTGTCTTGAGATATTTTCTAATTTATTTTTGATTTTTTCTTTCACCTAGTGTTTTTTCAAGAGTGTACTGTTTAACTTGCACATATTTGTGAATTTTCCCATTTTCTTTCTGCTATTGATTTCTAGTTTCATTCCACTGTGATCACAAGAGATATTTTGTATGACTTCACTCTTCTTAAATTTGTTTAGACTTGCTTTGTGATCTTACATGTGATCTATCTTCGAGAAAGTTCTGTATGTGCTTGAGAAAAGTGTTTATTCTGCTGTTGTTGGGTGAAATGTTCTGTATATATCTGTTAGGTCCATTTGGTCTATAGAATTGCTCAAGGTCACTCTTTCCTTATTTATCTTCTGTCTGGATAGTCTAACTATTATTGAAGGTGGGGTACTGAATTCTTTTACTATTACCTTATTGTTGTTTATTTCTCCTTTCAGTTGTATCAATGTTTCCTTTCTACATTTAGGTGCTGCTCTGATGTGGATACATATATATTTATAATTATATCTTCTTGGCAGTTAAACCTTTTATTCATTATGTAATATCCTTCTTTGTCTCTTATAACAGTTTTAACATTACAGTCTATTTTGTTTGATATAAGTATAGACACTCCTGCTCTCTTTTGGTTACCATTTGCCTGGAATATCTTTGTCCACACCTTCATTTTCAGCCTATGTGTGTCTTTAAATATAAAGTGAGCTTCCTGTTGACTGCATAGACTTGGGTCTTATTTTTCTTATCCACTTTAGCCATTCTATGTCTTTTGATTGCAGTCTAATCCTTTTACATTTAATGTAATTATTGATAAGGAAGATTCACTACTGCCATTCTGTTATTTTCTGTTAGTCTTGCAGTTCATTTGTCTGTCTTTTCCTCTCTTGCTATTTTCCTTTGTGTTTTTTTTTTTAATTTTATTTTTATTATTTGCCCAAGGGGTACAGGTCTGTGAATCATCAGGCTTACATCTTTCACAGCATTCACCAAAGCACAAACCCTCCCCAATGTCCATAACCCATCCACCCTATCCCTACCCTCCCACCCCCCAGTAACCCTCAGTTTGTTTTATGAGATTAGAAGTCTCTTATGGTTTGTCTCCTTCCCCATCCCATTTTCCTTTGTGTTTTATTGAATTTTTGCATTGATATCCTTTGATTCCCTTCTTTTTTCTTTTGCACACCATCTATAGGTATTTCTATGTGTGTGGTTACCTCAGAGCTTACATAAAACATCTTATAGTTATAACAGTCTATTTTAAGTGATAACAAACTAAATTCAATCTTACACACTACACTTTAATTTTTCCCAGTAATGGTTTATGTTATGTCACAATTTATATCTATTCATATTATGTATCTTTAAACATATTTTTATTTATTCTTATTTTTTTTTTTAATTTATTTATTTATTTGACAGAGAGAGATCACAAGTAGGCAGAGAGGAGGAAGCAGGCTCCCCGCCGACTGATGCGGACCTCGATCCCAGGACCCTGAGATCATGACCTGAGCCGAAGGCAGAGGCTTTAACCCACTGAGCCACCCAGGTGCCCTAAACATATTTTTAATCATAGCTACTTTTAATGCTTCTTTTAACTTTTATAGTATAATTAAAAGTGAGTTATCTACCACTATTACAATAATACAGTATTATGTATCTGTCTATACATTTAGCTTTACCAATGAGTTTCATACATTCTTATGTTATTACGCTTCTGTGTATCATCCTTTCATTTCAACTGGAAGAACTCTCTTTAGCATTTCTTGTAAGGCAGGTCTTGTGGTGATGAATTCCCTCAGCTTTTGTTTATTTGAGAAAATCTTTATCTCTTTTTCATTTTTGAAGGACAGTTTTGTGTGGCATAGTATTCTTTGTTGGCAGTTTTTTCCTTCAGCGTTTTGAATATATCATTCCACTCTTTCTTGGCCTGTAAGGTTTCTGATGAAAGATACATTCATAGCCTAAGGAGTTTCCTTGCATGTGACAAGTCACTTTTCTTCAGCTGCTTTCAAAATCCTCTTTGTCTTTGATTTTTGACAATTTGATTTTAATGTGCCTCAGTATGGATTTCCTTGGGTTCATCTTATTTGTTGTCTTTTGGGCTTTTTGGATCTGGATGTCCATTTCCTTCTGCAGAATTGGGATGTTTTCAGCTATTTTTAAAAATGAACTTTCTGGTCCTATTTCTCTCTCTTCTCTTTCTGGAACTCCCATAATGTATATATTGGTCTACTTAACGGTTTCTCATAAATTCCTTAAGCTTTTACAATTATTTTTCATTCTTTCATCTTATTGTTCCACTGACTAAATTATTTTCAGTGACTTTTGTTGAGTTTTCTGTTTCTTTCTTCTGCTTGGTCTACTGTGCTGTTGAGCCCCGTTAGCAAAATTTTCAGTGTAGTTATTTTGGTTTTGGGCTCCATGATTTCTGTTTCATACTTTTCATATTTGTTGAAATTCTACTTTGTTTGTGCATTGTTTTCTTGACCTCAGTGCACATCTTTATGACAATTATTTTGAATTCTTTCAGGTAAATTACATAACTACATTTCATTAGGGTCAGCTTTATCATGTTCCTTTGTTTAGAACATCTTTGCTTCATCCTTCATTTTCTTTCACTCTGTGTTGGTGTCTGCACATTAGACAAAGCAAATACCTCTTCTAGTCTTCACAGAGTGGACTCATACAGAAGATTCCCACCAATCAGCTTGGCCAGAGTTCTGGAGGCTTCTACCAACTTTTTCCTTCCCCAGGGAGAAGAAAACAATTGTACTTTTTAAAAACACTCACTCTTTGTTGAGTCAGGGACTTTGGAGCTATGGCATCTACCAGTCTAAACTACTACCTCCATTTTCCCTAGATGGCTAAACCGTACCCAGCAGAGCTCCACATCTGGCAAGACAGAAGGAAGGCTTCTAGAGAGCTTCTTTAGAAAAGTTGAGGTACTGGATGCAGAAACCTACCTCCTCCTTCCCCCGGTAGAATCTGGGTGCTAGGGGTCTCTTCCTAATCTTATAGCATTGTGCTAGATACAGGTACTCTGGCAAGAGGCTGTCCCAAGTCTTCTTACTGGCCTTAGTGAATGTGGTTTTATGATCACCTGGGGTTACAGGAGCCTTTCAGTTAGTATCTGAATTTCTAACAGAAAAGAATTTGTTCATAAATTGTTGAATTGGTGTGTTTGTGAGGGGGAGGAGGGCACAGGGCTTCTTATTCCATTATCTTACTTACGGTAATCTGGATGTTAGTCTTCTTTTCATCCATTTACTCAGCATCAGAAAATGCTTATAGTTTCCTGTCTTTCTCCCTCTTTTCAGACATAGTAGCACAAGAGACAGTCTTCTGTTCCTGCTGAGAGATTGCTAATAAGCACTAGTCCTCAGCTCCATGGGATGCAGAATGAGTCAGTAATACAGCTGCAGGCTTTAGGACAGTAGGCTGATGTGACCAGCTTTCTCTCACTTTGCCTCTGGCCTCTTTTCCCCAAACAATAAGACCCTCAGGGCTGTAGGCTAGCAAGTCCAAATTGGCAGCTCACCCCTCCAGTGGGCCCAGGGTCAAGAAACCTCCAAGTACAGCATCACACAAGTACTGAGAAGAGGTGGGCACAACTGTGCGTTCTCTACCCTTTGAAGAACTTCTTAAAGACCTTCAGAAGCAGAAGGGAGGTCTTATTCCCTTTCCTTCCTCCTATGCATACCTTCCTCCTGTCCCTCTACCACCTCAGTCATGGTCTGAGGAAACAGATGGATAAGAAACTACTGCTACAGAAAGACCAACATGAAGGTTCTGATATTGGGGCCACGTTGCTGTTCAGAATCGAACAGCTATTTGCAATAGCATTTTTGATGTTTTAAAAGTCATTTTCTGACTATTTTTTACTCAAATACCCATTTTAGAGATGAAGAAACTGAGGCAAAGAAAGAAGAGGATCCCTGAGTGAGTCAACAGCTGAAATGGGGCCAGAGTCCTGGTCTCTGGCCTCCTTGAGCTCTTTCCATACTATGTGGGTCCCGTAAGTTTGGAATGAAAGATTCAGAAGATGGTGACAAGTATGTCCACCACCCCTTAAGTAGTCAGCTTGAACTTCCTTGGAGACCCAAGGAACTCAGGACCTCACTCTAAGCAAAGGACTAGCCAGGATGCTGAAGGGTAAGGGCAGTGTCTTCATCTTGGTCTTGTCACTCAAGCTCTAGACTACTGGATAGCATACTTCCTGGCCCCAGCCCACTAGCCATGTGTGGAGAGTGATTCTGGAGAAGAGGGCACCCAGGGGGTCAGGAGCAGAGCTGGGGTGAGAAACCAGACCCTTTCCTTCCCTGGGCCACTCACAGGGCACCTATAAGTTCTTCCCTGCTTGGTTACCTTTCTGAGCTCCACCTTTCCCATTTTTAAAGTAACTATAACACTTTCATCAACTGTCTTATAGAGGCTATTGGAAGGCTGAGAGGTGATAGGGTTAAGTGAGTCATCTTTAATCTGTGAAGTAGTATCTGCATCTGACTTTGCTACTCAATCCCATTCATGGAGCAGCTACTGGGAGACAGGTGCCAAGTTAGGTTCTGTATGTGAATCATCTCCAGCTAGACCACAGAAGCGAAGTGACTTATCCAGTGACATTCAGCTGTTCAGTGGCAGAAATGATCAGTTCCAGAGGCCTGAGACTGAGCTGGAGGTCATATTACTGTGTGCATAATGTTGTTAAATTTAACAAATTAAAAAAATACCCCAGTTAAATCCAAAATTCAGACAAATAATAAACAATTTTTCATGTAATTATATACATTGAGATATTTGGAACACAGTTATACCAAAAACTTTTTTGTTTATCTGAAATTAAAATTTAACTGGGAATCCTGTATTTTATTCAGCAACCATATGTGTATATGGAGTTAGCATTACAGGAGCAGCAGGTAGGCTGGCTGCCTGTATAGTCATTTTGAAGCAAGGGAGTCAGTAGGCCATATGCCAGGGAGAGAACTGATCTCCCCACCAAAGCAAGTCTCTACTGCTATTCTCAGCTTGGGGCTACCATAAACATATACAAACATGATACTTTGGCCTGATGAAAAATCCTAACCTAGACTTAGGACCCTTCTTTTCCTCTTCCTAATTGTTCCCAAGACCCTGTTTTTCTCCATTGGGACCCCTTTGGGGGTATTTTAAAAAATGTTTTATCAAGGATCAGAAGGATATTTTAAAAATTGGTAAAGGTTTAAATTTTAGACTTTAAAATTTAAAAAAACTTTAGAGGTTTAAATTTTAAAATGGACTAAGAGTTTTAAAAAGGGGTGTAACCTGCTTCTGGTCAAGATGAAGTAACAGGGATTGAAATTACTCTCCTTCCTAAGTAATCAACAGATACTATATTTTTGAAAAACCAGTATTTTTCAAGATGCTGACATCAGGTAATAAAAGATCAAGATGGGAAACAAATGAAGTGAATGCTACAACGGTCCCAGCTTATTGCTTAGACAGAGATGCCAGACTGTGGGGCAGGGAGGAAAAAAATCCAGTAAAGAGCTTGGTGGGGAAACAGCTAGGAATCCACGAAGGTCAATGAGGCTAAAATCACAGGGCAGAATATTGGAGAGCTGAACAGACAGGGTGCTCCAGAGATCTGCCAAAGGTCTCCCTTGGGTATTCAGCAGAGTATTGATCAATGCATGCATGTGAGGGGCTACCTGAGGCTTAGGAAAGAACCATCCAAAAACAGAAGAAACAATGTCTGACACTTACACAACTCTGGGGATTATGCTTGCTTCTACCTGCCAATCTGGAAAATTTCATTCACAGGGCATTGGGCAGAGCACGCATGTGGCTCTTTTGTCAGTATTGGGAAATACTTTGATCTAGGCTGATAACTGCTCCAGTTCT
Organism: Ailurus styani; assembly: GCA_002007465.1. Taxonomy (NCBI): domain Eukaryota; kingdom Metazoa; phylum Chordata; class Mammalia; order Carnivora; family Ailuridae; genus Ailurus; species Ailurus styani. The sequence goes on from LNAC01001078.1 coordinate 211,708, forward strand.
GCCTGACAAATCATAACAGCAAGTCAGAAAAGTTCAAACTATTTCCAAGTACCTTAACTGTGTCCCATAGCAGAGTTCAAGAATATTTATAATAAGACAAAAATGTCCAGCACCTAATAAGGTAAAATTCATAATGTTTGGCATCCAATAGAAAACTCCCAAGCATGCAAAAAGCAGGAAAATATGGCTTATATTGAGGAGATAAATCTAGCATTTAAAACCAATCCAGAACTGAAATAGATGTTAGAATGAGCAGACTAGAAAAATAAAACAATTATTATAACTGTATTCCATATGTTCAAAAAGTTAAATAAAGTATGTGAGATATAAAAAAGACTCACATTGAACTTCTGGAGATAAAAACTATAATGTTTGAGATGAAAAATATACTAGACGAAAATAATGGAAGATTAGACATTGTAGGAAAAAAGATTAGCAAACTTGAAGACATAGTAATAGAAACTGTCCAAACAAAACACAAAGAGAAAGGAGGATATAAATAAAGAACAGAGCATTACTGCGCTGTAGGACAATTTCAAAGGCTTGATATATGTGTGATTAGAGTCCCCGTAATATGCTAAGGAGCAGAAAACATATTTGAAAAAATAAAGGCTAAAAATTTCCTAGATATAATGGATATTATAAACCCATAGATTCAAAAATTTCAGTGAATTTCAAGCACAAGAGACACAAAGAAACTATACCAAGACAATGTTATAATCAAATTGCTCCATACTAGTGATAAAGATAAAAAAATCTAAAATCACCAAGAGGGAAAAGTTATGTTATGTACAGAGGAACAAAAATGAAGATTATAGCAGATTTCTTGTGAGAAACAACACAAATAAGAAGGTGGTAGATCAATATCTTTAAAGTTACTGGATGAAAACAAATAAAAAACTTGTTGACCTCACTTTCTGTACCCAGTGAAATTATATTTCAAAAATGAAAGTGAAGTAAAGACTTTGTCAGACGTAAAAAAGCTAAAAGAATTCATCAGCAGCAGGCCTACAATACAAGAAATATATAAGACTTTATTTGACAGAGACACAGTGAGAGAGGGAACACAAGCAAGGGGAGTGGGAGAGGGGGAGGCAGGTTTCCTGCTGAGCAGGGAGCCCAGTGTGGGGCTCCATCCCAGGACCCTGGGATCATGACCTGAACCAAAGGCAGTCGCTTCATGACTGAGCCACCCAGGTGCCCCCAATATAGGAAATATTAATGGAAGTCATTCAGACAGAAGAAAATGATACCAGATGGAAACATGGATCTACACAAAGGAATGAAGAGCACTGGAAATGGTAACTACATGGGTTAATATATAAGATTTTTCTTATTATTATTTAAACTTCTTTAAAAGATAATTAACTATTTAATAAAAATAATAGCAATTAAGGGTGCAGTTTATAACATCAGTAGTAGTAAGTCATATGATAATAGCACAAAAGAGAAATGGAGGTATACTGCTATGACATTCTTATAACATGTGAAGTGGTATAGTATTACTTAATGTTATCAATTAATATTATTTAAAGGCAGATAATGATAATAATGTACACTATAAATCTTGAAACAACCATTAAAGTAATGAAAGAAAGAGTGATACCTTAAAAGTGAATAAAGGAGGCGGTGCCTGTGTGGCTCAGTTGATTAAGCCTCTGCCTTCGGCTCAGGTCATGATCCCAGTGTCCTGGGATCGAGTCCCTCATCAGGCTCCTTGCTCAGTGGGGAGTCTGCTTCTCCTCCTCCCTCTGCCTGCCTCTCCTGCTTGTACTCTCTCTCTGACAAATAGATAAATAAATAAAATCTTTAAAAAGAAATGAACAAAGGAGATAAAATGGAATCTAGGAAATACTCCCTTAATCCCAAAGAATTTTTTTTAAAAAAGAGAGGAAGGGGAGAACACAATATATGGCATAAATAAAAAGCAAATGAAAAGATAATAGACTTAAATCTAATAATATCAATAACCATATTAAATATAAATCATCTAAACACCACAATAAAAAAGCAGAGATTGTCTGATTGGATTTAAAACCAAAACCTGACTGTATACTCTCTATAAGAAATGCATTTTAAATCTAAAGGCACAAACAGATTCAAAGTAAAAGGATGAAAAATACAATGTCAACATTAATCAAAAGAAATCTCGGGGCGCCTGGATGGCTCAGTGGGTTAAAGTCGCTGCCTTCGGCTCAGGTCATGATCCCGGGGTCCTGGGATCGAGGCCCGCATCAGGCTCTCTGCTCAGCGGGGAGCCTGCTTCCTCCTCTCTCTCTGCCTACCTCTGCCTACTTGTAATCTCTCTCTCTGTGTCAAATGAATAAATAAAATCTTATATATTNAGGTCATGATCCCGGGGTCCTGGGATCGAGGCCCGCATCAGGCTCTCTGCTCAGCGGGGAGCCTGCTTCCTCCTCTCTCTCTGCCTACCTCTGCCTACTTGTAATCTCTCTCTCTGTGTCAAATGAATAAATAAAATCTTAAAAAAAAAAAAAGAAATCTGGAGGGTTTATATTAGTATCAGACATATTAAACTTCAGAATAAGTAAGTTTTAGAATAAAGAATGTTGGGGTGCCTGGGTGGCTCAGTTGGTTAAGCATCCAACTCTTAATCTCAGCTCAGGTCTTGATCTCAGGGTCGTGAGTTCAAGCCCCGCATTGGGCTCCATGCTGAGCATAGAGCCTATTTAAAAAAATTAGAATAAAGAATGTTAACGTGGATGAAGAAGTTCATTCCATAATGATAAAAGGATATAGAAGCTTATGAACCTAACATGAAACAAAAACTGACACAACACAAGGATTAATAGAAATAATTAAAGCTGGAGATTTTAATACCCTTCTCTCAATAATTGATAGAACAAGTATACAGAAATTCATTGAAGATATAGAAGATCAAAACAACATTATAAACAAACTTGATCTATTTGACATTTATAGAACTGCACAACCACCCAACCACATTAGAGTGTACATTCTTTTTAAATATACATGGAACATATACCAAGATAGACAATGTTTCGGGTCATAAAACAAGTTTCAATAAAATTGAAAGAATTCAAATCATACAAAGTCTGTTCTCTTACCATAATGAAATTAAGTTAGAAATCCATTACAGAAATATTTTTGAAAAAATCCCAATTATTTGAAAGTAAATAAGACAGTTCTAAATAACCCATTCTTAAAGGTGGAAATAAAAAAATTAGAAAATGCTTTGAATTGAATGAAAATGAAAACACACCATCTAAAAATTTGGTGAAAACTATTAAAATAGTACTTAACAGAAATTTTATAGCAGTAAATGCCTATACTAGAAAAGAAAAAAAAACTCAAATCATTCATCTCAGCTTCTACTTCAAGAAATGAGAAAAGGAAAGCAAATTAAACCCAAAGAAAGTGGGATACAAGAAAACATAAAGATCAGAGGAGAAATAAATGAAATAGAAACAACACTGGTCCTTTCAAAAGATCAGTAAACTTGATAAACCTCTAGCCATGCTGACCAGGGGCAAAAGAGATAAGACACAAATTACTAATACTGGGAACTGAGAAGTGAAGTCACTACGGATTCTACAGATATTAAATAAAAGAATAAGATAATATCATAAACTTTATGACAATACATTTAGTGACTTAGATGAAATAGACCCATTCCTTGAAAGACACAAACTACCAAAGCTTACTCCTAAAGAAATAGAATATCTCTGTATCTATCAAAGAAACTGAATATCTCTATATCTATTAAAGAAATTGAATTTGTAGTTAGAAATTTTCCCATACAGAAAACTCCAGAAACAGATGGCTTCATTGGTGAATTTTATCAAACATTCAAGGATGAAATAAAAGAAAATATAAAAACCTCTCCCAGACAATGGATGAGAGGGGAACACTTTCCAACTCATTTTACAAGGCCAACATTATGTTGATACCAAAGCTGGACAATAACATTGTAAGAAAAGAAAACTATAAACCAATATTGATCATGGGTGTAAATGTAAAAATTCTGAACAAAATTTTAGCAAATCAGATTCAACATTACATAAAATGGATAATACATTGTGACCAAGTAGAATTTATCCCAGGAATTCAAGGTTGGTCTAATGTTTGAAAACCAATCATTTTAATTTGCCATATTAACAAATTAATAAGAAAAGTCCTATTATTCCAATGAAGGTCAAAAAAGCATTTGGTAATATCTAACACCTATTGGTAATAATCCTCAACAAACTTAGTTTGTTGTTAATAGTTGGTTTGAAGTTAAAAAAACTTCCTCAACCTGAAGAAAGGCAACTATAAAAAGTCTACAGCTAACATAAAACGTAATAGTAAAAAAAAAAAAAGCTTTCTTCCCAAATTTGGGAACATTGCGAGCATGTTCACTCTCACCACTTCTATACAACATAGTACTGGAGTTTCTAGCTAGTGCAATCAGTAAAAAAAAAAGGGGGGGGGGAAGGAAAGAAGAAAGAAAGGAAAGGAAGAAGAGTAAGAGAAAGAAAAGATGGAAAGGAGGAAGGTAGGAAGGAAAGAAGGAAGAAAAGGCAATTGAGAATGGAAAGGTAGAAGTAAAACTAACTTTATTCACAACCAACATAATTGTCTGAGGAAAATCTGATGAAATGTACAAAAATTGCTATTAAGTAAGCTTAGTAAGGTAATAGGAATCCAGATCAACATACAAAAATCATTTGCTTTCCTATTTACTACTTATGAACAATCAGAAATTAAAATTAAAAAATTCTTTTAAAAATAGCATCAAAGATGTGAAATACTTAGGGATGAACCTGTGAAAAGATGTGAGAGACCTCTATAGTAAAAACTATGAAACACTGCTAAAAGAAAATTAAAAGACCTGAATGAACAGAGAGATAAAATGTGTTCATGGGGCAGAGATTTCATATTGTTAAAATGTCAATTCTCCCCAAATTGATCAATGGATTCAGTACAGTACTAATCAAAATTCTAGGAGGTGTTTGTGTAGAAACTAACAAACTGATTCTAAAATTCGCATGGAAATACAAAGGACCTAGCAGAGCCAAAACAACCTGTAAAAAGAAGAACAGAGTTGGAGAACTTACACTACTTGATTTCAAGACTTATTATAAAGCTGCAGGATTCTAGACAGAGTGGTGTTGGTGTCAAGATAGACAAATACATCAGTGGAACAGAATAGAGAGTCTAGAAATAGTCCCACACATATATGGAAACCTGATTTTTGACAAAGCTGTAAAGGCAATTCAGTGGAGAAATGACAGTTTATATATATATATATATATATATACTTTAATTAATATATGATATAATAATATATATTATATAATTAAATTAATTAAAGCAGGGACTTCAACTCTTTCATTTTTATTAAAATGTCACATAAATATTAAAACAGCATACTGATCACTTCATATAGCTGTGAGCTCCCAGGTGTGTTGTTGAGAATGGCTATGTGTAAAAAAAATACATTTTGATCCATACTACATGATATATACAAAAATCAATTCAAAATGTATCATGAGGGCGCCTGGGTGGCTCAGTGGGTTAAAGCCTCTGCTTTCAGCTCAGATCATGATCTCAGCGTCCTGGGATCTAGGCCCGCATCGGGCTCTCTGCTCAGCAGGGAGCCTGCTTCCTCCTCTCCTTGTCTCTCTGCCTGCCTCTCTGCCTACTTGTAATCTCTCTCTCTGTGTCAAATAAATAAATAAAATCTTTAAAAAAAATGTATCATGAGCCTAAATGTGACCCCTAGAACTATAAAAGAATTAGAAGAAAACACTGGGAGAAGACTTTTGCAACTTCAGTTAGGCAAAGATTTCTTAGATATCAAAAGCACAATCTATAAAGGAAAAAAGTGGATAAATGAGACTTCATCAAATTTTAAAAATGTCTACTTTTTAAAAGGTACTGTTAAGAGAATGAAAAAACAAGATCATGGGAAGACATTTGCAAATCATACCTTTTATAAGAGACTTGTAACTAGAATATATAAAGAAGTCATACAACTCACTAATCAAAAGACAACACAAATTTTAAAAGGGCAACAGATTCGAATAGGTATTTCTTCAAAGAGGATATACAAATGGCCAATAAGCACCTGAAAAGATGCTCAACATCATTAGCTATCAGGGAAATGCAAATCAAAGCCTCACAAACACAGCACTTTATACACATTACAATGACGACAATCAAATTGATGGACGATAACAAGCCTTGGCAAGAACGTGCAGAAATTGGAACACACATACATTGCTGGTGGGAAGGTAAAATGGTGCAGCCACTTTGGAAGACATTCAGGCAGTTCCTCAAAATGTTAAACATGGAGTTCCCATATGACCGAGCACGTCCACTCCTAGGCATAGACCCAAGAAAATTGAAAACATGTTCACACAAAACTTGTGCATGAATGTTCATAGCAGTATTATTCATAATAGTCAAAAGATGGAAACAACCGAACTTTCATCAACTGATGAATGAAGAAACAAAATGTGCTCTATCCATACATTGCAATATTATTCAGCCATCAAAATGAATGAAGCACTGGTAGGTACTACCACATGGATGAACCCTGAAAACATCACACCAAGTGAAAGAAGCCAGTCACAGAAGGCCATATATTGTATGGCTCTACTTAGATAAAATGTCTAGAGTAAGCATATCCATAGAGACAGAAAGTAGGTTAGGGGTTGCCAGGGGCTGAGCATATGAGGAATAGGAAATGACTGCTTAATGAAAATATTGTGGGGCGCCTGGGTGGCTCAGTGGGTTAAAGCCTCTGCTTTCAGCTCAGGTCATGATCTCAGCGTCCTGGGATCGAGGCCCGCATCGGGCTCTCTGCTCAGCGGGGAGCCTGCTTCATCGTCTCTCTGCCTGCCTCTCTGCCTACTTGTAATCTTTCTCTCTGTGTGTCAAATAAATAAATAAAATCTTAAAAAAAAAAAAAAAGATACTAGATGCCAAGAGTTTGGCAGTGTCTTGTCTGTACAGCTCTCCCCCTGCTCTGCTCNATATTGTGGAATTAGGGGTACCTGGGTGGCTCAGTTGGTTAAGTGGCTGACTCCTGATTTTGGCTCAGGTCATGATCTCACAGTTGTAAGATGGAGCCCTGCATCTGGCTTCAGGCTCATCATAGAGTCCGCTTGCCCCTCTCTCCCGCCCCCACACATGCACACTCTCTCTCTAAAATAAGGAAGGAAGGAAGGAAATAAATAAATAACATCCTTAAAAGAAAGAAAATTAGTGGTGATGGTTGCACAACTTTGTGAAAACACTAAAATTCCTGAACTGTATACTGCTAAAGGGTGAATTTTATGGAATGTGAATGATACCTCACTAAAGCCATTATTTAAAAAAGAAAAAATGAATTTGGGTTATTCTGGGTTATTTCCACTTTTGTTTAGAGTTTTGTGTCTTTTTTTTTGTATTACATAGAATCTTTGGACAATATGAGTGGGAGGGAAGAGGGACAGTGCCATCCCAATATTACCGTATGGAATGACGCTGTGGAGCTGAAATGCAGTGTTTTACTATTTTTAAAAAATCTCTAGAAGAGACTTTTATTAAAACAAGGAGGCTGACGCAGATCATGTTGGAGTGGGTTCAGAAAAGTCACAGTAAAGCGTCTGAGCACTGTGGGAGATGCACATGCATTGGCAATACATGGGTCCAGCTCCTACTACACTCACACTGGTTGGACTGTGTGAACAATACACCCAGGTGAAAGCAGTTTTGGCCCTTGGCTGGAGAAGAAACAAGGGGAACAGGATGGGGTTTTCTTCCCCCTGCTTTTGCTCAGCTTGACCATGGTGCAGTGAAAATATTTGAGTCTATCAGAAAACCCGAGAAGTTGTTAAGGACAGGGGTGGCTCACCTGCATAGTAGAGAGTGGGTACTGGACTTGGGGGTTAGAGTCCCAGCTCTGCCACTTTCTAGCTGGGTGACCTTGGGAAATTCACACAGCATCTCCAAGCCTCAGTTCTCTCTTCTGCAAAATACGAGTAATAACATTTATAAGGCTGTCTATGGATTGCCACAGAAGATGTATATGATATGTGAAAATGCTTGACAATGTTTGTTTGGTTGCATTAGTATCTAAAACTCCTGTACAGTCATTACTATAATGTCCCCTAAAGAGCAAGTTGTAAAGTGTCTAAACACTCACGTGCCTCCATATATCACACATACCAGAACAGGATTTAAATACTGCCATGTACTCCATTTACAACAATATGAACGGGTGGAACATATACTGTGTAAGAGGGTCTTCTCATATTTTCTTATTTAATTCCTGCAACAACCTATTAGGTAGGTCCTGTGGGTTTCCCATTTCATGGGTAAAGAAATTAAGACTCAAAGAGGTTAGATGATTTAATCTCTCATGCCTCAAAGTAATAGGGAAAAGAGAAATTGGCAAGTGTTTGAACAGGAGGCAGAAGAGAGCAGTGATTAAGTGCATGGCCTGTCTGAATCTCAGCCCCACCACTCACAAAGTTGTCTCATCTGGAAAAGGGGATGATAATAACATCCACCTCAGTTGGTATTAGAAGGATGAAATGAGTCAATACACATAAGACACACAGAGAACAGTGTCTGGCACAGAGGGTTAGCTATGATCAATAATTCATGACAAAATAATTTAATCATTTATGAGACATCAAAAATGTTAGGTTGACGATAATTAATAAAACCTGTCTGATGGACTTCTGTGTTTGCTCACCACTTAGCAGTTGCATCATATTGGGATTTCTTTTGGATATTGACATGCTTTATGATGACTTCTCAGTCCACCAAAAATGGCTTTGTCCTCAAAGTACAGGCTGGTCACCCTTACCTAGGGTAGACTGCCTTTCTACCACCTCTCTGGAACCTGGGGCCCAGTGAGTGCCAAGAATGTGTATAATATGACACATTAAACGTATGGGAAAGCTCAGACTGCAAGCCAGGTCTCCATTCATCTAAGCTCACTTAAAAGCCAGTGACCAGGTGTAGGACTGGGAAGGGCTTGAGGATTGTGGGAGTACAGTGAGCAGCTTCTCCTGAGTCAGTGAATTCTGTCAAGACATTTTTCTAAGCGAGGTACGTGGTGTTTCTTTCGTTCTTTGGTAATCTGCTGACAAGGAAACCTCTGCCTAGTACTTCTGAGAATGTTTTCAGACAAAAACAGAGATACTAAATATTAGTTGATAGAACAAAGAGGGGGCGATAAATGACTTCTGGCTCATGTTCACGGGAGTGTTAGATGCTCTGTCACTATTGCAAATGCACAGACGCACCATGGTCTGCCAGGGTCCAGGGAGTGCGAACAGAGTGGTGCTTGTGCCTGGCTAGTGGGAGGGCTCTGCCTTAGGACCTACTTCCCAAAAGGGCTGGGGTGCTGGCACTGCTTCTCAAGGGGTCAGGCCAGGGAGGTGGCCCCCCAGGAATTCTGTCTTAACACACAAGGTGCCCACCGGCCTGCACCCCCATGCTCTTTTCCCTCTTCAGGCTTTTAGTTCCTCAGTTTTGACTTGGGTCCAATGTCCCAGGCTCTGCCTCCTCTGCAAGCTGGCTGGCTGGGCACCAGGAAGCCAGCAGGGGATGCTTTCGGATCCTGAGCATGAGAGGGGGATGGTCACTGTAACAGCGATGCTCGGAGTTCACCATCTAGTACCTCCAGGACCTCCAATTCACGGGGGACCCTGCGAGTCTGAGCCTGCCCCTTCCCCGGGGCTCAGGTGCCCAGCCACAGAGCCAGGGGGTGAGTGCAAGGGCCTCATTGATCCGAGCAAGTGACAGCAGGGACAGATCTTAGCGGCCCTGGCACCTCTCATTGACAGATGAGGAAACTGAGGCTCAGAGAGGCTGAATGACCAACCAGAGAGACTCGGGGCTGGATGCTTGAGTGTGACCTGGGCTCTGGGCTCTGTCTTGACGGTTATGGCAGGCTGCCCTTCCCACTGGAACCCCTGAGGACTCCACATGTGCCTATGTGGCCGCTGCCTCTTATTGTCTCTGCGGGGGGCCTGCCTTTGGAGTCGGTGGCCTGCAGCTGACTGGACAGGACCTCCACTAACATGGGGCGACTCCTCAGGAACAGCTTCCAGGGGCTGCCTCAGATCTGTTCTGGAAGTAGGCAGGCCGGGCTCAGCCAGAGCTCTCCAGGCGTCACTCTGACCAGGGCTGGAGCCACTCAGGGAGTCGCAGAGGATGTTCCCACCTCCTTTCTCGTTGTATCGATACTCTTCCGCCAAGGCACCCACTCACCATCTCGCCGGCTGGCTGGCTCCTCCGCTCAGCGCTCCCTCTCCCCTCCCCGACCCCTGATCGCCCACTCTGGCTCCTCCTTGCCTGCTTCTAGCCCCTCTCAGCTCCCCTGCTCCTCCCAGCTGCCCGCCCCGGCACTCGGTCTCATTCTTGGCAAGCCTTTGAGGCTCTGCAGGTCCCAGAATCTGTGGCCTCGTCAAAGAGAGCAGAGATGCAGGCAGGCTGTGCAGGCAGCAGCCCAGGCCCCAAGGGGGTGGGAGGTCTTGGGACTTGGGCCCGAGGGTTAAGCTGGGCCCTCAGCTGCCTCAGAAGATGTCACAGCAAAGAGAGCAGCCTGGTAAGGTGGAGCCTAAGCTGCAGGGAACAGGCGACCTGAGAGACCGGGGGGAGCAGGCAGGCAGTAGATCGGAAGCAGCTCGGACGCACGGGTGGCCCCACCCCACAAGACCATGTCTACACAGACTGAGCCTCGGTGCCCTATTGAGGGCTGCATCCATGCGGAGCCGGACCCTCTAGGGAGGTGCGGATGGTGTCCACGCAGAAGGAGACTCCCCAAGGAAAAGAGGGCTGTGTCTCCGAAGGAGTCACAGCCAGAGACTCTGCAAGAGAGGCAGGTGGCATCTACATGGAGCCCCGCCCAGAAGGCACCTGCACAGGACAGATCTGCCAGGAGAGGCAGGCAGAAGGGAGAGAACGACGCCCACCCTGGGGACACTGGCAGTGCCAACCCCAGGGACTGTGGCTCTTCCGGGTGATACAGAAGGCCCCTGCACGGACCACAGCCCTGCAGAGAACTGATGGCTGGTCTGTCTGGGAACGAGGCCGGGACCCAGCGGCAGAGGCCACATCACCTACGAATATGGCTCTTTGGGTCTGGGTTCTCCGTGGCGCGCAGCTTTGCACACTGGTGCTTGGCTGGCTCAGCCCCTCGTGGAGTTTCATAAGAAGACGCAGGTGTGTGCATGCAAGGAGGCCTAGCAGAGAGGCTCGGAGGAGGCTGCAGCCCCCCATGTCTGCCCTGGATGAAGTTGCATCCATCCCGAATAAGGTTTTGTCTACAGAGAATGGGGTTTCATCTGCAGAGCACCAGGCAGTGTCTATGCAGAACCGCAGAGCTTCCACAAAAAGATGAGGCTTCTCAAGAAACTGCAACCAGTACCAGCACCGGCCAAGCCCCTGCCCGCAGAAGCACACCAAGCCACCCTGTGGAGACACCCGGGTCGGCACAGAAAACCCCTCTGCACCGACTTACAGCCAGTATATGGATGAGCCGGGGCTGCTGGTAGGTATGCAGCCTGCATCTACATGGAGTGTGGCTTTAAGCCAGATCGTCGTGGAGCAACACTTCGCCAGTGCATTCCAACTGTTCATTGACAAACCCGGGCTCTACCGGCCAGCGTGGCCTGCCTTCACAGCCAGCAGCAGGATGAGCTCAGAACCAGCTACTGCAAGGGGAAACCCACTACATCCACCCGCCCCAGGATCCACCCCAGCCGCAGCTCTCCAGGGAAGTACAGCCTGGGCTGGCAGAGCAGAAGGAGGTGCCACTAGGGGTTGCTGGCTGATTCTACCTGAACCAGGGCTCCAGCTGGAGGCTCAGCCCATGTCTATACTGAGCCCCGATCAACAAAGAGCTGGATGAGGGCTCACTGAGGCCTCTTCCAGGGGGGCACAGGCTGCATCTTAACAAAGCACAGGTGCATGGGCAGGGTGCTGCTAAGAAACACGGCCCGGATCAGTGCAGCATCTCAGTGGAGTGGAGCTCCAAGTGCAAGTGCACGACGCACCTCCACGCAATCTCCAGTCCCAGGGCCTTCCATCCCCAGCCACAGGCCGCTGGAAGGCCACTGCCCATGTGCACGGCCTTGTGCAGGGCCGGACCCAGCCCTCCCAGTCACTGGGTTGGCTGTGCTCCATTCTTCTCTACCATTGCCTGAAGGACTCTCCCTCCGACACCCCATTTTATCCCTGTCCCTGCTCTCGGAGCTTCATGCCTGTCCCCAAGGCCACGATGCAGTTCTCTGCTGGGTTCCAGAAGCCCAGCATGCCCAGATTTGGACAGAGTACCACATATACACTAGGGAACAGAGCTAACACCATTGGGCAAACCCTTCCTCGGGTCTTCATCTGTAGAAAGTCTTCCTAATCTGAAACACCACCAGCGCCTGATTCCGTTTCTCTGTGGTTGGAAGATTTCTGGATTCCTAGCCACATGGGAGCTGCTGTGTGGACCCAGAGTCCCTGAGCAGCATTTGGACCGGAGTGGGCATGGCAAGAGGAGTGGTCCCAGCAGAAGACACCCCATGGAGAGACGCCCTGGGGTGGGAAAGCAGGGACTACTTTGAGGCAACGGCAAGCCACGTGTATTTTCTGGAATGTGCTTGGCTGCTGCTCCTGGGCTCCCTGGCCCTTTGCACATTTGTCTCCTGATGCCCCCTGCCATGTCCTTCTCAGATGTGGAGCTCCTCCCGGGTGCCCCTCCTCCTCCACAAGCCCCGGCTATCCCAGCGACCCCCAGGGCTCCAGTTACTCTCTGCAGCAGTGCCGTCCAGTAGAAATTTCTGTGGTGGTGGAAATGCTCCATGTCTTCACTGTCCAATACAGTAGCCATGAGTCACATGCAGCTGTTGAGCTACCGAGGATACAGCGAGTGTGAGTGAGGACCTGAATTTTTCACTGTAATTAACCTTGTTTCTTTTCTATTTCAAAGTTGTGGTAAAACATATCTGATACAAAATGTGCCATTTGAGCCACTTTTGGTGCACAATTCAAGGACATTCTCATTGCATTCACAGTGTTGTGCATCCATCAACTCATCTATATCCAAAACTTTGTCATCATCCCAAACAGAAACTCTGTCCTCAGCTTTTTAAAATTAAAATTAGTATACATTTAAATGGCCACCTGTGGCTAGTGGCCACCACATTGGACAAAACAAGTCTAGAAGCCAATGACCACCAAATCGACACCCCCAGACTCAACCTACCCTCTACCCTGAGCTCCAGTCCTGGATACCCAGCTGCCTCACAGGCACCCCCACCTGAGTGCCCTATAAGCACCGCAAACTCCATGAACTTTCCACAGTCGAGCTCAGCATCTCTATCCCCACCGCCTGGCATGGTTCCCTCTGGGCTCCCTTTCTTGCAAAATGGCGCCCCCAACAACCCAACAGCCCGAGTCAGAAACCTGTGCGTCATCTCAGATCTCTCCCATTTACTTTGCTTCCACGGCCAGTGATTTCTGAGCTCTGCCGATTCTCCTTACTTCAAGTATCTCATCTGGGCTCCATGTTCTCCACCCCCTTTGCCATGTCTCAGGGCCCGTCCGCTCCTCCACACTGTCTGACCCTGACTCTGCTCCTCCCAGCCCTTCACCACGGCGCCCCTGCCCCGCCCAGCTTCCTGAGCCTGAGCCCCTGCTGCCAGAGGCTGGCTGGGCTTCCAGGCCCTGCCTCCAGCATGAGAGGTTCCCCAGAGCTGAGGGCCTCACTATTCAGAGGCTGCCTAGAGTGCAGAGCCCAGAGGGATGCTCTCTGTGAAGACCAAGACGTTGGCAAGCTCGAGAAGATCAGGCTTTTGGGTCATGCTCCCTGGCTAGCCAAGAGGTGGCGGGAAAAGGCTTCCACGGGAGGGAATCCCCCCAAACTGGGACTCAGAGCCTGGTGCTGAGCTCAATGGCTCCCTCGGTCTCTCGTCTGTAGGACAGGGATGATTATCTTGTATCCTTCACTGTGCGCCGAGGACCAATTGAAGTGAGGCAGGGGAAGGGGTGTGGCGTGTCGTAAGAGCAGAGGCATCAGGCCCAGCTCACAGGAGACACGAAGGGTTGGAACGTGCCGTGGCAGCATCCTGGAGATTATTCCAAGAGGCGACAGACTTGTCAAGTGGAGTTCAGACAGGGCCAAATGCCCTCCACAGAAAGGGGCCAAATGAGGTCGCGTACAACTCCATTTCCAGAACTGCCTTGCCAAGCCCCGGTGTCAGCTTGGCCCATGGGAGGTTTCTGCTCGTGGCCCTTTATCACTCTCCATCCTGGGGAGTTTAAAGGGCTACTTTGTGCCTGCTGACTGCACACTGCCTGCTGGGCCCTAGGTGGTGGCTACGGAGGGACTTCTTTCTCCCAGAGCCTGGCTGTTGGTCACAAAACCGATCCGATTAAGAAAGAGTGAAGCTTTTATTTAGAGAGGAATAAAGAAACTCTGCATTTAAGAAAGTGAATCATCAGCAATAAACGTCTAGCTGAATCTTCTGGTAGCAAAGACAGCTTTTTTCCTGTAGGTTCGTTCTGCAGGCAGCCAGCACAGCATTGCTTCTGCTACATTTAGTGAAAATGCTCTTCCCCGAACTGCCCTCCCTTTGATGATTTCTGCACAGGACAGAGAACAGGATTCCAGAGGGTGGTCAGGCCCTCCTTACTGGAAAAGGGGAGGTAAGCCAGGCTACAGGGACGTCTGTTTGAAAGACCCTGTTTTCAACCCTGGGCTGAAGTGAGCAGTGGTCAAAAGCCATGCCTCTGGCTCAGGAGCCTGTTTTGCTCTTACCCGCTGGGACCAAAGCCTGGGATTCTCCCTTCAAAAAGGCTTGGGGCCCCACAAAGTATTTCTGGACATGGAGTTTTATGTGGCCTCATTTGGCCCCTTCCGTGGGGGTGTGCATATAGCCAGGGGGCAGGGAACAGATGACTAATAAATAAGTCCTAAATATGGACTCCCAGATGGGCTTGGCTTAGGGCCTCAGACATCACTTGTCTTCCCTTACGTTATGGCCGGGGAAACTGAGGCTTTGACAGAAGCCGTTGGCCGAGTGTCCCTGTGCAGCACGGTAGCCAGCATTCCCCGGGCTGACCAGGGCTCCTTTCCCGGAGAGCTGAAGAGGGCCCTTCTCGAAGTCGGAGTCTAATTCCCACACAAAGCCACTCTCAACAGAACTTCATAATCTGTACAGTTTGAGCCTCTCGCCTCCTTCTAAATGGAGGAAATCATTCTAATATAGTATTAGGTACATGGTCGTGAAAAGAGGACGCAAGGAGACGGAAGGCCTGGCTCCTTTGTCCACAGTGACTCTGAGGCCTGGGCCTCGGGGCCTCCGGTCTGGCCGCTGGACTGTTACTTACCCGACCGGTCAAAGGTCCTCCCACGTGAGGGCATGGCCTTTGGAAACACGGCTGTAGTGATAGACCATCACAGGTTTGGCAACCAGGAAACCTCACCATCCCACTGCCCCTAATCTACCCATAGGCCTACTGAGGCCGAATCGGACCGGTTTGACACACGTGTTCTGACTTTGTCCAGAGATCGACAGCCTGAACTGAATGCTCCTTCGCCAACAGAAACATGGCGGCTTCACCATACTGGCCCCTCGGCGCCTTCCTGGCTAGTCAAGCCACGCTCCCTACTGGGAGTTTTCTTTTTCTTTTCTTCTGTTTTTTTTTAAAGATTTTATTTATTTGCCAGAGAGAGAGAGAGAGAGAGAGAGAGAGAGAGAGCGCTCACAAGCAGGAGGAGCAGCAGGCAGAGGGAGAAGCAGGCTCCCCCCTGAGCAGGGAGCCCAATTCGGGGCTCAATCCCAGGACCCCGGGATCATGACCTGAGCCGAAGGCAGACGCTTCACCGACTGAGCCACCCAGGCGCCCCTACTTGGGCGTTTTCTGCTTCCCTCTAACTGCACATACACCTGAGATGAACACTCCAAGCATGTGGAACTCGTTTCCAGGGCCGAGTTGCTCTGTTTGGTCTGCCCTTCCTGGTAATTGCAGCCATGAAACTGGGGGGGAGTCAGCTAGCCAGATCATATGCTCATTCAAAGCCCATCCAGGGCAGGGCGCCTGGGTGGCTCAGTTGTTAAGCGGCTGCCTTCAGCTCAGGTCGTGTTCCCAGAGTCCTGGGATCGAGTCCCACATCGGGCTCTCTGCTCGGCAGGAAGCCTGCTTCTCTCTCTCCCACTCCGCCTGCTTGTGTTCCCTCTCTTGCTGTGTCTCTCTGTCAAATAAATAAATAAAATCTTAAAAAAAAAAAAGACCATCCAGGGCCCCGCCTCACACTTTGGAAGCAGGCGTGTGGCAAAGACTGGGAGCGCTGCGCCCGAAGGTGCCAGGAAACGTGAGGTTATTGGGCAAGTCAGGCAGACTGTGCCCAGAAGGCAGAGGCCAGGTTGCACCCCGCGGGCCCACCAGCCCGGCAGGGATAGGAAGGTGTGGCTGGTTCTGTGGGGCCTGGTGATCCACTTGCCTCAGAGTGTTGGAAAAGATGGCTCTTGAGCTAGGGCTGGCAACGTCTCCTTCCTTAATTGCCAGTTCGCCTACAGTCCGTGGATCCTAATCACACATGTACATCTGGAAAAGCAAGTGGTTATGGCAGCGGGGAGGAAGCAAGAGAAAGGAGCTCGTCATTCCCCGAGATGTAGCCTGACCTTGAGGTGTGACTGAAGAAGCCCCCACTCAGCTGCCCAGCCACCGCCTGTCCCAAGCCCCTGAGGCCTCCTCTGCATGGGCCCCCTCCCCGTTTGCTCAGAAAATGTGCACATGTTTGGTGGGGTGGAGATGGGGCAGAAGGTAGGCACAGAAACCGGCTTCCGAGTAGGTTTCCCCTGGGTTATTTTGGGCCCCCTTGCTGGTTGATGGACACTGGAGCCAGAAAGTCCTGTTTCTAATCACACATGCAGAGAGGAGAATTTCTCATCACGGGGGAGGGTTCGAGCACAGACTGGACCGCCGTGTGGCAGGGAATGCCTGCCAGAGCTGGGGAGCTAAAGGCGAGATGCTAGACGGCCACTTTCCCTGGGATGCTGGGATCGCTCAGCTCCCAGGGCCAGAGCCAGCCCTGTGGCCAGCTGCCAGTTTGCGGCTGTACAGTCCCCAGCCTGAGGGTGGGTTTCCATGGATCTCTACAAGTCATCTTGCCCCAGGGCCGTCCCGTGGCCTCCCAGGGCTCTCTGATCCAGCACAGGGCCGGGGGTGGCAGGCTCTAGCCTGGGCCCCGAGGCAAGGTGGTCCGGGCCTACCTTGTGACACGTAAGAAGAACCAGAGCAGGCTCCGAAGGACTCCACAAGCCTGGGCAACCTTGGGGTTCCCAGCCACAGTGAAATGTTCCGACGCCATGGCCTTGCAGACGTCAGACGGGTCTGCAGGGATTTGTTAAACTATGGGAGTGGGTGCCCTTGACGTTCCACGCTCCCGTCGCTCTCCCCACGGGGGCTATTGGCTGCATGGTGGGAACCCACTTTCTTGCTTGTTTCTCACCTTCTTTTCAGTTAACACATTTTGGCTTCAGTTCTCTGTTCACAAAGAGCTTCTGTCATTGGCAGCCACAAGACACATTGCTTCTTCTCTTGTCAGTAGTCAGCCTGAACCAGATATGAGATGCCTTGTTTCTCTGACATGCTCCTTCTTGGCCTTGAGTTCATGTACAGCTCGGGCTGGCTGGGGAATGCTGTCCCCCCCACCCCCGGCCAAGAGGTCCCCATCCTACTCCCCAGAACTGAAAATAGCTTCCCTTATATGGCAAAGGTAAATTTGCAGATGTGATTAAAGATCTTAAAAGATGGAGATGATCCTGGATTACCTGGGTGGGTAGGGTGTGATCACAGGGGTCCCTAAGAGATGGAGGGGGAGGCAGAAGTGTGAGGCGGGCTCGCTGCGAAGCCCCGCAGGCTTAGCAGATGGAGGGCGGGGCCACAGCCAGTCGGTGCAGTGGCTTCCAGAAGCTGTGCCCGGTAAGGCCTCCAGCACAGTACCTCTGACCCCTAAAACTGTAAGATAATAAAAAGTTTGCTATTTTAAGCCACTAAATGCATGGTGATTTGTTACAGTAGCAGGAGGGGACTGACCCCACTGGCTGACGGTCTCTAAGCACCAATAAGACACACAACCATCAGCATCACCGACTGAAGCAAGGTGCTCTATGGACAGAGTCGGCAGGCAACCCCGAGTTTGATCCCAGCTCCTCCACTTCCTGGGAGAGGCGGCTTCGGTAAAGCCACTTCACTTCGCTGAGCCTCAGTTTCCTCATTTGAAAATGGCAAAATAAAAGCACAAGCCCGAGGTCCGCAGCTTAGGTAATAGTCTTGTAGCGGCGTTGGTCACCTGCACCAAGGTTATGTTGTTGTTAGGGCACCTTCTCTACGATAATGTCCAATTTGAATATATTTATTTCTCTGAGTTAATTTTAATTTTTAATTTTTAATTAATTTATTTAAAAATTTTTTTTTAATTTTATTTTTTATTCTTTGCCCCAGGGGTACAGGTCTGTGAATCATCGGGCTCACATCTTTCACAGCATTCACCAAAGCACAAACCCTCCCCAATGTCCATAACCCATCCACCCCATCCCTACCCTGCTACCCCCCAGTACCCCTCAGTTTGTTTTCTGAGATTAGGAGTCTCTTATGGTTTGTCTCCTTCCCCATCCCATCTTGTTTCATTAAAAAATTTTAATTTTTTAAAAATTTAATCACTACCCTTAAGGATATTGTCAGAACCAGAGGTGAGTCCTTGGCACGCCGTGGCTACTCAGTGAACAGAGAGTACCAGTTGCCACCAGCGCCTGCCAGAGCTGTTAGATGACACACTACCTTGGGAAACATTCCAGAGAAAACCCCAAAGACACTCTTTCTGGCGATCCCATCAGAAACACGAGCTGCATGAGAAGGAAAGGGTACAATGCTGCTCGAGGTCCTGTCCAGGTTTGGGTCGTGTTGAAAGCCATTAGTGCCAGACACGGCCACGTGAAGAGAGATGGGTGCTCATGGGGCGCCTTCTTCTGGGGGTCTCTCACGGGGCGTGGTCTTCGTTCAGCAGCCTCTCGGGCAGCTGGAGCCCTGGCGGCGCGGAAAGCAGGGGGTGAGGCCGTCCTGCCCACACGTGCCGTCGGCGCCGCACCCCGCGAGCGGGGCTCCGCTGCCGCCAAGCCTTAGCTCCAGGCACACTAACCGCGCGGCCCCCCACCCTCCCGGTCACGTTGGGCCCTCGCTGACCCCCCACCCCATCTTTCCCAAACAGAGACACGCGGGGCCTCTTCACCTGGCAAAATGTCGCTCCTTCCAGCCACTAAGTCCCCTTCCTCAAGCTGATGATTCGGCCCAGCCTGGAACCCTGCGAGGCGGACCACGGGCGGCGGCCTCCGTGAGGACAGAGCCCAGGCCTTGGCCCCCCCCAGCTCCCGGGCCAGGGACTATGGGAGTGTGGAGCCCTGGCTGCCGCAGAGGCCCGGCTCAGGAGCTCTCTCTGGGGCCACCTGGCCTTGGCCGCATGAACAGGCGAGGGCCCAGGAGTGACGTGAGGCCGATTTCTGTGTCCGGCGTGCCTAAAGCAGGGGCTTCTTGTGTGGACGCCCCCTGGGGATGGATGAGACCGTGCGGGTCTCCCGAGCCTGCTGAATTTGGGGCAGAAGTCGCGTTGGTGGAAGCTGTTTTGACTCTGCACAGGGACTTGTCCTTGGGGAATGGGAGCCCGCGTCGCCCCGCCTTCCCGGGCCCCAGAGACTGCAGGCTCCGCGAGTAAAGAGCACGCACCCGGTCAGCCGCCCTCCGCTCCCGTCCTGGGGCCTCAGAGAGCAGGAAGGAAGGTGCTCTCCTCGGGGACCCCGGGAGTGCACAGGCGCTCGGGGACCTCCTGTCGGGCCCCTAACGCGAAGGCGAAGCAGGGGAAGAGCATCTCGGAGAGCTTTGCCGATGCCAGTTCCGCTCCCCCGAAGAACGGAGAGTCGCACGGTGGGGTCCCCGCATTACAAGACACTCGGTCCCCCTAGGGGACGACAGGCTACTCTGCTTTCCTCCCTCAACAAAGGGCTTCGAATGCACATGCGCTGTCGCTCCCGGGCGACCTGGCCAGGCCGGACGTCTTTTCCCAGCTCCATCAATCCCTAGCGGCCATCCCGCCAGACGAAGGGGAGGCGCCAGACTGAACGGTGTTTGGAGCGAAGTCGGGAAGCGAGCTTGTGGCCCGGGGCTGCTGGCGGCCTGCACAGACTGCGACGAGGGAGCTTGTCCCCGACATGAGGCCCCGGCTCCCCGTGCGGCCAACAGATGGCTCTGGTGCTAGATGACACCGCCCCGCCTTTCCGGGTGTCTACCCTGCTCACCTCCCTCCCTCCTTCCTGGCTGCCTTGTGTCGCAGCGATGAAGCAGGGGACACGCTCTAGGAGGAAACACTTGCGGCGTGACTGTCCCCATCCCCGACTCGTAACCACCACTGCTGTTTGCATGGGACTTCCCGTGGGGGCGGGGGGCCCCGACTCGAAGGCACAGACCTGATGCCCAGACTCAGCCCCTCGCCAGTGGGCTGGGGGACCCCAGGCAGCTGTTCTGCCTCTTCCGCCCTCCCCCTAACCCTGGTCCAGAGGAGATGCAGCCGTGCCCAGGGCCCAGCTCCGTCCTCAGCGGCCAGCATTCCAGCACAGCAGGCCCGGGAGGGCTGTCAGAGATCAGCTACTCCAATGGCCCCATTTTACAAAGAAGGCAACTGAGGCCCAAAGAAGGAAGGGATTGGGCTGAGGTGCCCCCAGCCAGCCAAGTACTTCCTTTCATCTCTTTTTTAAATTAAGCATTTTATTTGAAGTAGAGTTACACGTGGTTGTAAGAAATGACACAGATCCACGTGTACCCCTTGCCCCCGGTAAGACAGATCGCATTCTCGCGAGTGAGCCTGAGATGGTGGGTTGCATGCGAGGGTAGGGCAGGAGGGAGCTAGGAAACCAGAAAAGGCTGTTGTCCATTCAAAGCCAGATCTGATATGGTTTGATTTAAGCTGAAACAGCAAAAAGCCTCTTCCTTCTCATTTGCAGCCTCCAAGACTATTGAGAAAGTGAGTTCTGAGTAGCCCGTTTTGCCCATTTACCCAGTTGGTTCCTCCCAGGCCTTCTCCCGTCTTGCACGCACCTCCCCCTCCCATCCCCAGTTGCCTACATGTAAAGAACGGGGCGGGGGGGGGGGGNCACATGCACGCTGTAGGCGGCTGCTCCCCCCCTCGGAAACAGAGAGGCCCACTTGGCTGAGAATCAGCGGTTTTCTGCAGAAACATCAATTCTCTCCTGTACCCCACTTCCTACGGACACCAGTGATTGCCACTACCTGCTGTTAATCAAAAAGACCAGCTCTTAACAGTTGATCATGGGTGGTCAAGCCTGATCTTTATTTCCTCTCAGATTCCTACGTGGTAGCAAGTAATTTGAGTTCATCTTGACAAATGACAGCATTTAAGAAACATTTTTGGCAAAAAAGCCCCACAAAAGACACAGAACAAAAAAAACAAAACACAAAAACCAAGAAAACAACCACCAACAAAAAACCAGTATGTTCCTTTCTCCCTTGAGGTGAATACATGGAGTCCCTCGGGTAGCCTCTTGACTCTGTGTATCTCTGGTTCTCGGAGCTCTGGGCAGTTAGCTTCACCCAACTTCTGTATAATCACTGTCATAAGGCAGCTCCTAAAAGGGGCTCCACATCACGCACCTAATTTTGTTAAGTGCTCCTCAGGTGAAGCTTTCTCCTGCCCAGTTGCAGTGAAAGCTGGAAGCACACTCCAGGGTACAACAAGAGAAGCCAAAGGAGCAGACCCCTGGAGGGGGAGGCTGCGGGGTTCTGTCCCTCACACACACAGGCAGCACCTGAGAGAGAAGAGAAACGCGTGCAGATGTGGGAGGTCGGGGTCCATCCTGTGTGGGATGGGGCGGCGTGGGGGAGGGGGTGGAGAGGAGGCAGAGAGATATTTAGAGAAGGAGCCAGCCATATTCATTCCTCCTGGCCTCAACAGTCTAGGACAGCGCTGTCCACTGGAACTTTCTATGGCGATGGAAATGCTCTCAATCTGTGTGGTCTAATGTGATGGGTGCTAGCCAGGTGTGGCTGAGGAGCACTTGAAATAGGGCTGGTACAAGGGAAGAACCGGATGTTTAATTATATTCAGTTTTATTTAAGGCAAAATAGCCACATGCAGCCATAGCAGGGGAGCGAGGGTCTGAAGTTGATGAAAACCCAGAGCAAACCCCTTGAAATCTTCCCACCCTTCCCCTACTCCAGGCCGCCGCAGCCGCTGCTATGGGTGCTTCCTTTCTGAAAATGCTGCTAGGTGGCTTTCTCCGGCCAAGGATCTGGTCAAACCCAAAACACAGCTCCCTTTTCATACACGGAGCCCAAGCTGGGGCCCAGCCTGGCCAAGCATCCTTCCGGGCACTGGGAAGCCGCCGAGCACGGTGCACCCTTGCAACTGACGGCGGGCTGACGTAGGTGCTCGCAGTCCGGCCCCAGGGTCGGGGGTGGGTGGCCTCACTCTCGGAATCGGTCTCCCGCGACCCTTAGCTACAATCCAGGGGGCTTCTCCCAGGATGGCTGGGGACACCTTGCAAACAACCTAGGAAAGGGGAAGTGTGTACAGAGTTGAGGGGAGTGGGAAGAAGAGGGGGCTTTAGGCTCCCTGGTAACCCAGCCCTGGGTCCTGAGGAGGAGGCTGAGAACTTCCATTGCCTTGGCCAAGCTGAATGGAGATATCGGACCAGAGGGTCACAGAGAAGTCCCCTGGATCTCTGAAATCGCCTTCTCTGGCAGGACTGACTGCACCTCAGACCAGGGCGCCAGAACAGATGCCTACCTCTATTCTCCCTCAGCAACAGAGGGGAGCCTGACCAAGGCAGGGCCTGCCTCTTTCCAGCCCATGGCTTCCTGTGGTCAGCCCAGGGACACCCCTGACTCCGACCAGGGCGCCCAGCTCTGGCCTGGGCCGTGTGAAGCCTGGGCTGGTGGCCGGGGGAACGCGTGAGGGAGAGAGACCGGGAACACTGGGGCCCGAGGGCTCTCGGGTGGGAGGGAGGGTGGGCGTGGAGGGGGAAGGTGCTTCCCTGGGAAGTGTTGGAGGGGGACCTGAAGGAGTAGATGGGGAACAGACTGGGGGGAAGAGGGAGTCAGGAGTCAGCCAAATCTAAGCACGAACCGCAGCTTGGCCCCGTGTTAGTGGTGGGCATACCTGTGCTGTCGGACCGACACGGGGACTGCCTCTGCCCCCCGGCCCCCCCCAGCTCTCCTTGGCCTTGCTGCAAAGTCGGGGTTCACGTGACCGTAAAGGAAGGGTAGGCTACCTCAGACCTGGGCAGGGCAGGGCGATCCAGGCCAGGGCAGGGCAGAGAGGAGTAGAAGCTGCAACCAGGTGAGTCTCAGGTAGGCCGGAGGGAGGAGACTGGGTCACGAGAGAAGAGGCCGAGCCCACAGGCTGCACGCAGATCACAAGGGGCCTCGGAGGGCACATCGGGCCTGGCACCGAGCCTCCAGGACAAGGGGGCCGTGGAGAGCTTTGAGCAGGGAGCAACGTGGTCGGAGCTGCGCTGGCCCAGTAGCAGCGGTGGGAAGTCAGGAAGAGGCTCGAATGAGGAGAGGCCCTGGGAATCCACAGCCCTGCAGAACTCCCAGGGAAGAGGAGCCGAGTGGAGCCCGCCTTTGTGGTGGTGTGGTCAGCCGAGGAGGAGGCTGGCACAGCCGAGCCACCGTTGGCAGAAGAGTGGCAGTGGTGAGCTCCTGGCCCCCGTGGCCTGTGCCCTTGGCACACCGAGTGGAAGTGCACCGTGGCCCCCGCGTCCACAGCGGGCTTTCTCTTGTAAAATTCGGGGCCTAGCGACGTCTTTGCAAGCACCCCAAGCCAAAGGGGACCACAGGCATCTGGCTCCGGCACCGAAATTGGGCCACTAGAGGCAAACTGAGTGCCCTCTGTAGTCCTATCTCTTGTGGGCACGCTCTAGAGAATCCCTCATGGCCCCATTTCTCGGAGGCATGGGGACAGGTGGAGGCAGGGGTGGGGGTCCCAGCAGACTGGGCCATGGCACTGGAAAGAGACATAGATGGACAGGTGGCAGGAGCCCCATGTCAGGCGGTTGGTGGACAAGAAGTAAGTGCAAAAATTGGGTCCCAGGCTTGGACTCTGTCTCCTTTCCTGCTCCATCTCCCATCAGAGGCCCTCTGCTACTGCTTAGCACCCGAACTTCTGCCTCCTGTGTCCCAGCTGCCCAAGCGTATGCTGCTGGTCTGCCTCAGGGCCTCAGGACTGGGAGCCACATCTGACAACATGCCAAGTCCTCTGTGAAAGTGAGTCAGGAGGCTTCGAGAACCTGGGCAGGTGTGCAGGGAGCTGCCTGTGCGAGGGGCCGAAAAGGCTTCGGTTTATGTGGCACGAAGGGCTGGGGCCCAGGAAGCCTGGCAGTCCTTCAGGCTCTAGAAGATACAAGGAGGGTACCAAAGGGACTTTAACCTCATTCCTTCCCTGAAAAGGGGAACTTTTTAGAAATTAGCCCACCTCCCAGGCACTCCCATTGGAACGCTAAAGACAGGTGCTCCTGGGGAATGGTCTTCCTCTGCACACCCTACCTGGGCGGACGGTCTACACACAGGCCTGCAGGAGCCCAGATCCTTAGTAGGCTTGGCATGATGCCCACATGGCATGAGCTCTTATCCTCTGGTTTATGGGCTGGGAGAGCCAAGTCTTCTGATAGGTCGCTGGGGAATGGGCATCACGCACATCTAGAATGTTCTGGTTGGTGTCAAGATATATATATATATATATATATATATATATATATATGCAGTGTGCCAACTTCCAATATGAGTATCACTTTACCCTGATAACAAATATGATCACTCAAGAAGTGCAATAAAGTACAATAAAGAACACATTTCTGTACCTGCCTTTTGCATATTCCATAAGACACACACAGACTGAGAGCTTGTCAGAGAGGGAGGAGACCTAAGGGACCTTAAGGTCAACCCCTATAATTTTGGGATGGGGGAGCCGAGTCCTAGAATAAGTGAAAATACAGGCACTTCCTTTTAATTTGGATTGTACCTTATAATTTATAAAACCTTCACACCATCTCTTGAACTTCCATTTGTGTTGTGGGAGGCAAGATATGCAGTGGGTTAGAGCAGGTAATAAGGAGTCAGACCCCATGAGTTAGAAACTTACTCACTCTGTGAGCTGGGGCAAGTTCTTAATCTCTTTGAGCCTCAGTTCCCTCTTCTGCAAAATGGGGACAATAATAGAATCTATCTCTTCAGGTGGTTGTGAGCATTCAATGAAATAATGCACATAATGTGTTTAGAACAGTATCCGGCACACATTCTGGAATAAGAAAGTGTTGGCTATTATTTTTCTGATCTTATCAGTAGCCACGAGAACCTCCTGAAGTGAGAAGAAAAAGATCACGAGCCCACTGGACAGAGAATCCCTCATGGGAGGAGATAACGTCAAGGCCCCATTTCTCGGAGGCACAGGATAGGTGGAGGCCCCCTCTTTCCAGAAAGTTGAGGCTTGGAGAGATGCAGTGGTTTGCTTCATTTTCTATAGCTTGTCAGTGGTAGAGCCGGGAATCAACCCCAGATCTTTACACTGTGCCCAGAGCTCTTTCAAATGTCAGACTGGCCACAGCCTATGAAGACCCCTCCTACTTTCTCACCACCTCATTTATAAATAAAGTCAAGGAAACACCTCTCTTTTTTCACCCCAGTTGCAGTAAGAAAAACACCACTAATACTCATACTTCTCTAAAGATCTAAAGTGGCTTCCAATGCAAACACAGATTAAAGACAGTGGTGGAACATAACTTTGGAGTGGCAGGCCAGAAACATGCAGA
This sequence comes from Ailurus styani, assembly GCA_002007465.1. Taxonomy (NCBI): domain Eukaryota; kingdom Metazoa; phylum Chordata; class Mammalia; order Carnivora; family Ailuridae; genus Ailurus; species Ailurus styani. The sequence goes on from LNAC01001078.1 coordinate 237,549, forward strand.
GAAGGCAGAGGTCATTTCACTGAGCCCCTGGGGGAGACCACTGGTACCCAAATCTGCTTGGCTCTGAGCTTCCTGGCAGCCAGAGCACAGGAACTATCGATAGGGCCAGATTCTGACCAGCACTATCAGTAGGAAAGTTTCTGGATCAGAAGTGACCAGTGATGGCGAGGTGGGGGGGCAAGACAGTGCTATGTCATTCTCAAGCCTCGCCCATGGCTGGGTGGCACAAGCAGAGAAAAGGGAAGCCCATACCTTCCCAAAGTCTCCATCCTTGCGACGCCCTGGTCATGCAGACCCAGGCCTGCCCTGGGGACAACTGTGCTGGAGATGTCAGAGGCAGCTGGGTCACACCGGCTGTCCCCAGCGGAAATGCTTTTGAAGGCAGCATGTGACAGGACAGGCCCAGCAGGGCCGCAGAGGTCAAGGAGCTGGAAGGTGCTCTTTCAGGAGATGGTCAGGCCAGAGAAGCACAGAGAAGGGGGCTGTTGGCTCAGCAGGGAATATAATGGAGTTAGTTCCAAGAGTGGCAGGAGCTCTGTCCCGGTCCAAGTGGGCAGGTGTGCAGGGCTAAGAAGCTCAGCAGCTCTCTGTCCCACCACATGCCCCATCCCATCACTGGGGACGAGAAGACACCGAAAAGCTGGGAGAGTGGAGCAGCCCCAACGGCTTGGAGAGCAGAGACTCGGGTGCCCTTTATAAAGCAGTGCTTCACTGAAACACACACATGCTGCTCTGGGTTGAATCGGATCCCTCCCCAAACTCAGATGGTGACATTCTGAACTCTAGTACCTCAGAGAGTGACAGTATTTGGAAATAGGGCTGTTGCAGATATAATTAGCTAAGTTAAGATGCGGTCATACTGGAATAGTTTGGACCCCAGTCCATTATGATGTGTCCTTCTAGGAAGAGGAGAGAGATACACACAGTGAGAATGCCATGTGAAAATGCAGGGAGAGATGGGGGTGAGGTCAAGGAGCACCAAAGACTGCAAGTAAACCACCAGAAACTAGGAGAGAAGCACGACACAGAATCTCCTCCATAGTCTTCAGAGGAAACCAACCCTGCTGACCCCTGGACCTCAAGACTCTGGCCTCCGCAACTGGGAGGCAGTACATCTCTGTCATTGAAGCCCCCCAGTTCATGATACTTTGTTATGGCAGGCCTAGGAAACTAATACACATGTGCGCGCACACACACACACACACACACACACACACACACACACACACACCCTCCCTGTAGGTACCAGTCCCCCTTACTAGCCCTGCAACCCAGAGGACACACATGCCCTGAAGAAGCAGGACACATCAGGGGTTGAGCTTGTGCAAAATATTAGCTGGGTTTAAATCAACTTCCCTTTAAAAAAAATCAACTTCCCATTCATATTTTACATTGCGGCAGATGCGTAATAAAAACCAACATCTACCTTTCTATAAATGCTCTATGGACTCAAAGGCACCTTCACATTCATGATATCGCTTAAGTCCCCATCCCCACAGGGTGGTGGGTACTGCTGTCTTGAGCTTGCAGGGGAAGAAAGGACAGCCCGCAGAGGTGGGAGGCTACAGGACTAGGAAGCAAGGGGCAGAGTAGAGTCTCCTCTCTGCCAGCCCCACGTGTGACTATTCCTGTGCTCCGGTGTGTGGGCAGGGCCGGGAGGGGCAGGCCTCATCACTTTAAGAAAAATCAACTTGACTTCTTAGCGCTTCTCCCTGAGTGTCTTCCCAGCCAGCTGGATGGCATTCTGCCTACTTCAGTTCTGATTATCTTTGGCACCTTGGCTCATTATGATGGCATCTTCCTTTCCACAGGTTCCAATCGTCTTCCTAACTTCATCCTGGGACAATCCTCTCTCCTCCTGGGGCAGTACTTGACATGAATCTAAGCCCTTTCAGGTTCTTTTTCTCATTTTCGACTCACTGAGCTCTGAGGAAGCCGGCAGGGCACATGCTGTGTGTAAGGAGACACAGCATGTGCTACACTCATGGCAAAGAAAGGGGAGAGTGGTTGCCCATCATTACTGAGGTGGTTCAGGCTCAAATTCCAGTCTTCAAGTTCAGTGTTATTTTTATAACAATGAGTTTTAATTATTGAGCACCTACTATGATCCAGGTACTGCCCTACATGCTTGGTGGACATTCTCATTGAACCTTTCCACCTTCCAGATGAGGAGATAAGACCAAGATAAGAGAGGCAACCTGTCCAAAGTCAGAAGGTCAGTACATGGTGAAGCCAGGATGCAACCATAGGTCTGGTTACTCTGTAGCCTGGCCGGGCACCATCACCCAAAGCTATTTCCTCTGGGTCACTTTCAGGGATGAAGACTTGAACAAGTGGCCAGGCTGACAACTTGTCCCCAGCCCCACAGTAGATACTCGTAATGACTGGCCCCAAATGCCCACTACCCAGCTGGTAGGTCAGTAATCCATGCAGGAAGTCCCCTGGCTCAGGGCCCAGCTCCTGAGGGCTATTTAGAGACAGTCTCAGTCCCTCCTTATAACTCCTGAAACCTGAGGGCCACCTCTCTTGGGGCTTGGTGAATGGCAAATACCTGGGAATGTTCCAGTGACACCTTCCCTCTTGCCCACAACTGGCCTGGGGCCCAGCTGGCATAAACTATTGCCTGTGCAGGTGACAGGAACCCTCTCAAGTGAGTCATCCTTAGGACTTTTCTGGGCTTGACACGAAAGGGTCCATAGAACCAGCAGTCATTCTAGCCTGGGACACCTCTCTCTACTGAGAGGGGCTAACAGAGCTGGTAACTAGGGTTGGTGGGAGTGGCTGAGGGTGGCACTCAGGAGCCCTACCTGCTGACTTTGGTGGTGCAGCTCACCCACCCATGATGTAAGAGCTTAGCCTTAAAGAATGGTCCAGGAAGAAGAGAAAAATCTTCCTAGAGGAAAAGAAACCATTTTCTCTAAGAATGGTAAGCTCTGGGGATTTGCAAGGGAACAGCACAGATGCTAAACTAACATGCTGGGGAAGAAGGCAGGTGCCAGGCTAAATAAAGAAATGTGAGTACATACACAGAGAACACGCTCCTTTATTTCCACAGGGAGGCACAAATGTATATTAATGAGGATTCTGAACACCAAGAAATCAAATAACGACATAAACATCACAGTAAACACCAAAGCCCCAGAGTTGACTGCAGTCATTTACTATGGTAGCGGCAGAGGACTTCAACTGGCCCCCTGCTCTGTGCCCCTCCAAAGTTTCAAAAGAGACAACTGCTCTGCTTATAGGATTAGAACTTGATGCTCTGTAAGTAAGAAAAGCTCTTGGCTTTGACCCTTGATACTATAGAGAAGCATTGCGTGGGCCAAAGGCACAACAGCAAGAAAGTGGACTGGGATTTGTGTTCTGGTCAAGAAACTCTGTATTAAGTCTTGAGGCAAGTTGACTTCCTAATCCCAAGGGGAACGCATACCTTCGGATGTGGTAGGAAATGTGATAGAGAAGAGGAACGTAGCAAGGCCAACCTCTTCACATAATCCACGCACACAAGAGAAAGGATCCTTAGTGCGTGACCTGGGAGACTGTGAGTGTAAATAGCCAGACTGGCACAGATGGGCCAATTGCATCAATGCCAGGCAATCCTGATTTGGGCTTGTGGTGGATATCTATCTCTTTCTGGATGCCCAGCATCTTAACTCCTCTTCCTGAGGAGTTTGAGGAAGCTAAAAGTACTGGTTACTTTGCTAGCTCTCTTCTGAAGCTGGGGTACAGTATAGCAATTAGATTTTGAGTCCATGTTAATGAAGACAAGCAGGGCCAGCAGAGAATCCGCCACAGCATCCCATTTCCTGGAGCAACTATACCTGTGGTGCCAGAGGCCATCAATGATGATGTTAGTGGACAAACTACAAGGTCTACCACTCAGCAGTGTTAATAGAGGTGCCAGACTGGTTCTGTACCATGATTTTGTCCGTGAATTTCACCATATGGCCAACAAGCCTGATTCTCTAATCCTCCCAGCAATTCTGCAAACTACCCAATGTCCTTCCTATAAATTCCTTTATCTAAAGGCCCCCAAATGTTGCATTCACCTTTCTGATTCTGTGTCTTTTCAGATTTTGCCCCCATAATCCTTACTATCTTATTAGACCTTTAATATTTTAGAGGAAATACTCTTTAATGTTTTAACTAGAAGTTTTATTTCTTTTTACTGGGAAGGCTAATCCTCCATTATAAAAAATGGAAGCCTCAACTTTTCAACTCAGATTTCCCCATCACAGACAGGTAGCCATGAGCCAGGGATTTACCTAGCCTCTAGTATAGATCTTACCAATTTCTTTTTCATTGTCCATTTATCAGTGTAATGGGAAATTTCTGAGTAAATGATCAGGGTCCAATTTATCTTTATATCCTCAGGACTTAGCACAGTGCCTGGCTCACAACAAATACTTAGGAAATACTGTTAGAATGAGTGGAGTATTCAGGCTGTGGTTCTTAGGAGAGAGGGGATTTGTGTTGGACCCGAAAGGATGGTTGGGTTGTAAAGAGAATAAGGAAGGATATAGCCCAGGTTATCAACAAGGACTTATTGATCCTTTAGAGTTCTTAGTTGTGAACAATAGATACTAGCTCTAGATGATTTTCTGAAGAAAGAATTGGTAACTGGAAAATAAGTTAGGAGAAAATAAAATATGCACAGAGAAAGAATTGAACAGAAAGGGACACAGAGGACAGATAGAGAAGATCTAATGTATGTGTAATTTGCATCCAAGGAGGAAATAGGAAAGGAAAGAGAAAATGGGAGCAGAAGAAATATTTGAAGAGGTAGTGGCTAAGGACATTCCAAAACAGATAAAAGGCATCAAACTGCAGATTCAAGAGATCTACAAACCTCAACAAGGATGAATTCACAGAAAACCACACAGAGGCATATCATAGTAAGACTGCTGAAATAAAAGAGAAAGAGAAAATATCAACACAAACAGAATTAAGTTATATGATGTTTGAGGCTTACTTTGGAATGATGCAATAGTACTGGAAGAAGTTGGTGGGGTTAGATGAAAAATATGAGGAACTTCCATTTCCAGAAGTAATGGAATAATTGGTACCAGAGTAGCCTTCCCATAGTAAATAACCATAAAACTGGACAAAAGATATGAGGCAACTGCTTTCAGGCATTGGAAATTAGACATTAGACTTTAGGCAACAGATAGCACAAGACTTCAGTCCCTGAGAGCAAGGGATGAGATCCACAATTACTCTGGCTCTTTGTGTGGGGAAAATGTCCCAACTGCAAGTGAGCAAGCTGGAATCCAAACAGAGAATGGTGATCCTACTGAGGTTAGGAGGCAGAGATCAGAGTTGGGGAAGGATAAAATGGTTGTGATCTTTGGGATAGGGTACTGGTGAGGAGAGAGCTACAAGTTGGAGGAAACACAAAAAGTCCATCAATATATTAGTTTGGTAGAGCTGTCATAATAAACTACCATAAACCGGGTGGCTTAAAACTGTATTATTTCCTAGTTCTGGAGGCTAGAAGTCAAAAGTTGGGGTGATGGCAGGTTTCTTCTGAGGGCTGCGAGGGAAGGATCTGTTCTAGCCTCTTTACCTGGTTTGTGGATGGCTCTCTTCTTATATCTCTTCAAGTGGCCTTCCATCTATAGGTATCTCTGTGTCCAAATTTCCTCTTCATGTAAGGACACCAGTCATATTTAATTAGGGTCCACCTTAATGACCTCACTTTAATTTGATTACTTCTGTAAAGACCCTATCTCCAAATAAGGTCACACTCTGACATACTGGACATTAGGACTTCAACTTACACATTTGGAGGAAACAATTCAACAGGTAAGAGTCCATGTGGGGGTACCCTGAAAGTCTTTGGTTAAGTATGGGCTATAAATAGTCAGGGCAATATGCCATCTATAATGTCAAGTTCATCATAAAAAGTCACTAAACATACAAGGAACCATGAAACTGTGAGATAAACAGTCAACTGAAATCAATCCTGAGATGGTCAAGATGTTGGGTTTAGCAAAGACTTTAAAGCAACTATGAAAAAAATGTATCCTAAGAATAAAAGGCAAACGTGGTATTGATGAGTAAATGGACAGGAAATCAAAGCAGAGAAATGGAAACTATCTAAAGAATCAAGTGAAACTCTAGGACTAAAAAGGACAAAAACTGAAATGAATAATTCACTGGATGGGCTTAATAGTAGTTTGAAAAGGGCAGAAGACAGACTCAGTAACTTTGAAGACAAATTAACAGAATTTATCCAACATGAAGAACAGAGAGAAAAAAAATGAACAGAACCTCAGGGACCTGTGGGACATCAAACAGTATAATGTGCATGCAATTATAGTCTCAGACAGAGGAGAGAGTATGAATGAGAAAGAAATAATATGTTAAGAAATAATGGCCACCTGTGAAAGATGTAAGCCTGATGATTCACAGACCTGTACCTCTTGGGCAAAGAATAAAAAAAAAAAAGAAAGAATGGCCACAATTTTCCTAAAATTTGATCAAAATAATGACTAACAGAACCAAGGGGCTCAGTGAACCTCAAGCAGAATAAATACAAAGAAAACCATGCCCAACCACATCATAGTCAAACCATTGAAAACCATTGAAAAGATAAGAGAAAATCTCAAAAGAAGTCAGAAGGAAAAATATACATTACACACAAGGGAACCATGATACAAATAGTGTTGGAGCAACTGGATATCCTTAGCCATCCCTGCCTGCCCCACCCCAAATTACCACAAGGATCCTTCACGTTGCCCTTTTATAGCTACATCCACTTCCCTCCTTCCCCCACTCCTCCTTGACCCTGGTAATATCCAATTTGTTTTCCATTTCTATAATTTTGTCATTTCAAGAATGTTATATACATCGAATCATACATATTAAAAAAGGCCAATCATAAATGAGACTGGCAGTTTCACTTAGCATAATTTATTCAGCTTGTTGCATGTATTGCTAATTCTTTCCTTAAAAAAAAAAGATTATTGTAGAGAGGGAGAGTAGAGGGAGGGGCAGAGGGAGAGAAAGAATCTGGAGCAGACTCCCCACTACATGTAGAGTCCGACATAGGGCTTGATCCCATGACCTTGAGATCATGACCTGAGCCAAAATCAAGAGTTGGACACTCAACCAACTGAGCCACTCAGGTGCCCTGATAATTCTTTCCTTTTACTGCTAAATAGTATTTCATGATATGGATGTATCACAGTTTGTTTAACCATTCACTTATTGAAGGACATCTGGATCATTCCCAATTTGGGGCTATTATGAATAAAGCTGCTATAACATTCATGTACAGGTTATAATGGACATAAGTTTTTATTTCTCTGGGATAAATGCCAAGAGTGCAATTGCTAGGTTGTGTGGTAGTCAACCCGTACCATTTTATGTTCCCACCAACAATGTATAAGTGATCCAGTCCTCATTTTTTATTTTAGCTATTTGGACATGTTTGTAGCAATATCTCATTGTGGTTTTAATTTGTGTTTCCATGACGGCTAATGATACTGAACATCCATTTTGATTCACCTGTAATGTCTGAGTATCTCTTTTTGTATAACTTTTTTAGTGGCTGCTTTAGGTATTACTATACCTATCTATCTAGCTAGCTATATAATTTAAATATGTAAATTATATACACAAGAATAAATACAAAGAAAACCATGCCTAACCACATCATAGTCAAACCATTGAAAACCATTGAAAAGATAAGAGAAAATCTCAAAAGAAGTCAGAAGGAAAAATATACATTACATACAAGGGAACCATGATACAAATAGTGTTGGAGCAATTGGATATCCTTAGCCATCCCTGCCTGCCCCACCCCAAATTACCACAAGGATCCCTTTTATATATATATATATATATATAAAAAATTTATCAGAGTCTGCAGGGGTCAATATTTACCAGTTTGATTGTAGTGTAGAAACCTTACTTCCTTCTACAATTCTTTACTCTCCCCTATTTATAATGTCTTAAATATTTCCTCCACATACATTTACAACCACGTCGGACTGTTATAATGACTGCTTTAACTATTAACCGTAATTTAGCAAACTCAAGAGAAGGAAAATATATTTATCCACACTTCTGCTCTTTCCATTGCTCTTCCTTCTTTGGCGATGTCCAGGATTCCTTCTTTTATCATTTCTTTTCTGTTTGGAAAACTTCCTTTAGCCACTCATTTAGGATGGGTCTGTTGGTGACAAAATCTTGCGGTTTTCCTTCATTTGAGAATGTCTTGATTTCCCCCCTTCATTTCTGAAAGATAATTTTTCTGGATATCAGATTTGGGGTTGGCTCTTGAGCATCTTCTCTCTGGCCTCTATGACTTCTTGTGAGAAGTCTGTCACTCAACTTGTTTTTTTCCCCTATAGTTAAAGTGTCATTTCTCTCTTGCTGCCTTCAAGATGTTTTCTTTGTCTATAAAGAAGTTTAATTATGATATGTCTTAGCGTGGATTTCTTTGGGTTTATACTGTTTGAGGTTTGTGTAACTTTTTGGTAGGTTTTGCCTTTTGCCAACTTTGGTAAGTTTTCAGCCTTATTTCATTGAGTACTTTCTCAGCCCATCCCCCCCTCCAGCATTCCTAAGACATAAAGGTCAGTTTTTTAGGAAACTTGTTTTTTTGGGAAACTAGTTTTGTTATAGTCCCAAAGATCTCCAAGGGTCTGTTAAAATTTTTTAGTCTATTTTTTCTCTGTTGCTCAGATTGAATAATATCTATTGTATCTTCAAGTTCACTGATTTTTTTTCCTTTGTCCCCTCCATTCTGTTGGATCCATCCATTGAGTTCTTTATTTTGGTTATTGTATTTTTCAGTTCTAAAATATCCATTTGGTTCAGGATGCCTGAGTGGCTCAGTTGGCTAAGTGTCTGACTTTTGGTTTTGGCTCAGGTCGTGATCTCAGGGTCATGAGATCGAGCCCTGCATGGGGCTCTTGGCTCAGTGTGGAGTCTGCCTGATATTCTCTCTCTCCTGCTCCCTCTCCCCCTCCTCCCACTCGTTTGCTCTCTCTCTCTCTCTCTCAAATAAATAAATAAATCTTTAAAACACCCATTTGGTTTCTTTTGATATCTTTTAGTGTTGGCATCAATTGATTGTTTTTTCATTCAGTTAGAGATCTTTCTGGTTCTTGGTATGAGTGGTTTTGAATTGAAACCTGGATATTTTGGGTAGTATGTTATGAGACTTTAGATCTAATTTAAACTTCCTGTTTTATCTGGCTTATTCGGATACCAGTGCAGCAGGGGAAGAGGGAATGAAGTGTTACCTCTTTACTGCCAGAAGGGAATCAAAAGTGCAGGTTCCCTATTCAATCTCTACTGGTGTCCAAGGTAGGGGGCTCCTTGTTATTGCTGGGCAGGGGTGGGAGTTCTAGCTCCCAACCAGGCCCCCATCAATACCTACATTGCTGGTTTCCAGTGACAAGGTCACCACTGGGTGGTGATAAATGTCCTGAGTCTCCACCAGACCTCCTAGGCCACAGTAGGGAGCCTTTGGGGGGCCTCAGTACTTCCTCATGGCCCTGGAAGCTCAGGCTTTCCAGGTGGTCTCCACTGACACTACAGTGGGAGGAAGTATTTTGCTACTGGCTGAAATGAATGTAAGTCCTAGCTCCCCACTCAGCCTTCTCTGAGCCTCATTAGATCTTGGAAAGGGTGGAAATCTAGGTTTCCCATTCAGTCTATGATGGTGTGGGTGTGGGTGGGGCCACAGCTTTTTCCTGTGATATTTGGCTAGAGTAGAACAGTCATTGTCTAAGAGTTTTCTGTCTTGCTGAGCTGCCCCTAGATTGGATTACTCTGTATTTTGATTGTGGGGGTAGTTACACTAATCTATATTTGTGCTACACAGAACTGTATACAAAAATGTCAATTTACAAATAAAATGTTTAAAAATGAAGAAAAAAATTGAAGGACTTATGCCAACAGACTTAAAGACTCACTATAAAGATTGAATAATCAGGAAAGTGTGGTATTGTAAGGATAGACAAACAGATCAATGGAAAATAATAGAAAGTCCAGAATAGCCTCACACACATCGGCCAATTGATTTTTAATAAGGGAGACAAGATAATTCAATAGGCGATGGCACAGACTTTTTTAAAAAATGGTGTGATTACAACTGAATATTCACATAAGGAAAAATGGACCTCAACCTTTATCATACGACATCTACAAAAATTTACTTGAAGTGGGCCATGAATCTAAATAGAAATGCTAAAACTATAGAAATTTTAAGGGAAAAATGTTTGCAAGTTTGGGATAGGCAAACATTTTCTGTATAGGACAGAAAAAGGATGAACCATGTAAGAAAAAAATGATCCATTGGATTTCATCAAATTTTGCTCTGTGAGAGAACCAACAAGAAAATTAAATGATAAATTTGCAAACCATATATTTGAAAAAAGATTTATATCCAGAACATATGAATTACACTTAAAATTTAATAACAAGACAAGCAACCCAATTTAAAAGTGGACAAACAATTTAAATAGACACTTCACAAAAGAAGACATATGAACACCAAAGAAGCCCAAGAAAATATACTCACCATCGTTTGTCATCAGGGAAACGCAAATTAAAGCACAAAGAAATACCTACTTGAATGGTAAAAATTGAAAAGCTAGACAATAAATAAAAAATGTTAGCAAGGATGTGGAGTAACTGGATCTCTTAAACTTTGCATTGTGGGCATGCAAAATGGCATGATGATGTGGAATACTCTGGCAGTTTTTTATAAAGTTTAAAATATACTAACCATGCAGCCCAGTAATTCCAATTCCATTACTAAATATTAGCCAAGAGAAATGAAAATATATGTTCACACTGATATTTGTACACAAATATTCATAGAAGCTTATTTCTAATAATCAAAAACTGGAAATAACCCAAATGTTATCAATAGGTGAATGGATAAACAAATGTTCCACGATATGGAATACTACACAGTACTGGAAAAAAAAAAAACCCTGTTGATTCATGCAACAAGATGAATGGGCACAAAAAAAGTTGTAGCGAGCAAAAAAAAAAAAAAGACTGCTACAAAAAAGTACATAGTGTATTATTCTATTTATATGAAATCTTACAAAAGGCAGGGCTTATTTATAGTGACAGAAAGGAGATCAGTACTTGCCTGGGGCTGAGGTGGAGCGGTTTGAGTGCAAAAAGGGATGAGGAGTTTTTGAGGTAATGGAAATGTTCTATATCAATAACATGGATCAATCTTGCAAACAATAGAAGGAAGCCATGCATAAAAAATAAATATTGCATGATTTCATTTATATTTGGTTCCAAAAAATAAGCAAAGCTAAAGCATTATGCTTAGAGATCCACAGTGGTAAAGTGGTAAAACTAAGAAGTTAAGCAAGGAAGTGATTGCTGGAAAAGCCATGCTAGTGGTCTCCTATGGTGCTTGGGAAGGAACATGTGCAAAGTGCCTGGGGTGCCAGCAACAGTATCTGATCTGGATGGTGGTTACATGAGTGTTTGCTTTATGGCAATTTGTCCATCTGTAATGTTTTGGCCATGTACCTTTTTGTTTGTTATATTTACAACTAAAGACATTCAAATAAAAAGAAGAGAAAAAATAGTAACTGAAAGGCAAGCAGAGACTGGTACAAGGGAATGAGGCCAGAAGAGGGGAGAGCTGCACAGAGCAAACAGCAAGGCCTGTGGGACTGGGCCTGTGAAGGATTTTTAGGGCAACCCTTGAACTTGGTGGGGACAGGTGCATGCCAGGCTGGATAACGCATCTCCTTAAGTGGTGCCCCATTATATACCTAGCCCGGGGATGGGTATACAGTATACCTCCCCAAGACTTGTGGATACACTACTGGTATTAGGGGGTGCCATTACAGCATGCACATATCCGACCATATTCTCCAGGGGCCATCTACTAAAAAGCATCAGACTTGAAGGCAAGAGTCCTGGGTTAAGGCACTAGTAATGTCACTTCTAGCTACATGACCTTGGACAGGTCATTTCACCTCAGGTCATTTCACCTCTCAGCATTAGTTTCCTTATACTGGCCTTGGCTGTGAGGAGCCATGAGAGACAGAATGGACATATCTATATATCTATATCCTTTTGCGTTCCATCCCAGCCTTTAGGTAGGGTCAGTGTACTAATATTTTGAAGTGCGAACACCAAAGGCCTCAACTTAAGGCAGCCAGTTGGTCCCCCTCTACTAATCTGGTCATCCCTGCGTTTAACTGCCCCCTGGGTGTGAATTAGCATGATGATGTGAGGGTCTACTGTCAGCTATTCCAAGCTGAATATCTGAAAAGGTGCCAGTTATGAAGGGGGTAGCAGGAATGGGGGAGTGGGGACATATGAAAGCCAAATGCTTTGAACCTCTGCTAACTTCACTGCACATGGTCCCAAGGTGTAATTACCCATGTGTCAGGCTTGGATGTGGGAGGAAGCGGTACAAGGCTGATATTTGCCAGGCCAAGCAGAACATCAATACTAAAGGTGCTGCATGAGATTGGGGTCACCACTGCTGCCTCCCTAAAATTGTTCTGTCACATATTCTGCTACCTCTGGGCTAAAGGGGACCCTATCTGATTGTAGGGGTTGGGGAGCTCTCTGACTAGGGACCCTGGCAATACCAATGGACATTCAAGCTTGGAACTTGGGACAAGCTTTTTTCTCCTGTTTGGGGAAGTGCCCACTTCCATTTGTTCATCTGAGAGAAAGGTTCTGGATTCATCCTTGTTCACTGATAGGCAGGAACCACTTGCAAATTAAAGACTTAAGATAAGGGCTGGCTGGCAATATAGGAATGGCAACAATGGACCAGATGCTACAGCCTTATCCATTTCAAAGGTTCCTGAATAGCCAGCTGTATCATGGAAGGATACAGGCTTCTTTTTAATAACATGTCATGGTCCTGATCATACATCAAGTGGCACCAGCACCTGTCTTTTTCTTGTCCCTGTTCCTCATATATACACTTTTACCCTCAAGTAGATATGGGAATCCACTGCAAATAGAATTAGTTTTGGGAAGAAATTATGTGCTGATTCCTCTAACACACACAAACACACACACACACACACACACACACACACACACACACACACACACACACACACACACTATCCCATTTGGAAATATGGAAACAATATAACAATGACCAGGACATTTTTAAAAAAAGAAATCACTCAAATCCCGTCACTCTAACACAGCTCTTTATATTTGGGGATTTAAGTGCAGTAAGTGTTTGTAGGTTGTAAGATCACAATGTAAATACAGTGACACTTCTTCCTTTACAAAACCTTCTGTTCCATGTATTCCTCAGGCTGCTGCAGGTTTCAGAAAGAACATATTAAATGGCCTCATAATATGCAATGGAATGGATATGCCATAATTTAATTAACCACCTCTTACTGCTGGGCAATTCATTTGTTCCCAGTGTTACATTACTACAGCCGGTCTCACAATGAACATCTCCGTGCATGTGTCTTCTCAATTCTTTTGAAATGCTTCCTGAGGAATAAAATCTCAGGAGAGGAAATTATTGGGTTAAAGGGTAGGAACAACCCCAGGGCTCCTGCTTCAATTCAACTGGGCTGCCTTCTGCAGGGGTGGGCCCCTTTCTGAAATGTGCATGCCCTCAGCACTAGCCAGCCTTCTCCTTTAGCCCCCCAAAGCTGTCCCACACACTCTGGATGCCTTAGTTACTGCCTGTTGTGTGCGGATCAACTTCTATTTGCTCTCTGGGTGTCCTGCACCATGGTTTCAAAACAATGCAAACTTCTTTTGGGAAACAGACTGAGCTGATGTGGAATAGTCTCTGAGCTCCAACAGCTGAGAGTCCACAGTAATTATCCTTGGGGGATGCCAGTCTTGGGAAGTAAGGAGCAGATGCGCTTGTTTCTCTGAGGCTACATGGTAGAGAACTTTTCCCCATACCCTTGACAAGTGAACATAATGCTCTGACATAGGCAGCCTTACACTGACTACCAGGCTTCCCTCACCACTCATCATATGCCAGGTCCTGCCATGAACCAGACACAGTCCTTGCCTTCCAAGAGCCCACTACCTCTGGTAGAGCCAAATGGGTAAACAACCAAAAGAGATGCAATACGGTGTCAGGGTCAAGAGAAGGTGCATTGCAAACCAGACTGACTTGGTTAGAGATCCCAGCTTTACCATCTCCTTGCTGCATGGCCTTGAGCAAGTTAATTTATATCTTTTTTGCCTTGGTTTCACCATCTACAAAATAGGGATAATATTAATACTGACCCTTGTTGGATCATTGTAAGGAAATGATGAGACAGTGCATGAAAAGCACATAGCATGGTGCCTCCCGTGTAGTAGAATAAGTGTTCAATACATCTCAACTACTAGTAATGGCATTGTATTACTAAAACAAGGTAGAAAGTGAAGTATTTCCTAAGAGAGACTCTGATAAAGTACATAAAAACCCCAGACTTCCTGCTTGGGGGATCAGGAATTGCTTTTTTTTTCCCCCTTTCCCCTGATAGTGAGAGGTATTGGGAGATACTAGCAGGCAGGCAAGAGGATCCAATCTCTCCCATCAGATACAGGATCGGGAGGTGTGTTGGTGAACTCCCGTGAGCAGCCTTGAGGACCTGGGGAGGAGAGGGCCTCAGTGAGTTGGGGCTGCCTAAAAAGCCATTCACAGAAGCTTCCACTGTTTCTGCCTATGTTATTTCTACCAGGAGGGGAAAGTAATGTGGCCCAGCTGACTAGTGTTTCCCAAGTGCTAAATTGACCTTCTTGATTAGGAAAACACAGCCCTGGGCTGACAGCCTTGCCAGCAATCAGTTCTAATGCAAGGCCCAGCTGAGGAATACAGCAGGCCAGGCCCCACACCCAGTGCCACGAAGCCTTCTGCCTTGTCCAGGACATGGTCCAGAGATATGAAAGAGCTGATTTAATAGCAGAACTACTTAGAGTCAACATTTACAAGTGCCAGTGATGCCTTATGTGCAATGAAAGGAACATGAGTGGGGCAGCTTCTCCTCCTGCCACCCCAGAGTCCCTGAGGTAAACTTTCCCAAAGGAAAATCAACTGAGAATGGCCTTGAACTATCATGACCAGCAGCACAGGCACATAGGTCACAAAAGTATCACTATTGTGGTTAATATGCTCTCCGCATCAAAGCCTTGTACTCATTTCTTTCTGGGAACAATCCGGTCTCTTCTCGTGGCTGGTAATTATTATCTGCATCCAAACTAGTTATACTTTCTATTCAATTTACTCATTTCTTATTGAACCCTCTCTTTAATGCCCTTTGTTTGGGCACCTACTGTGGCAGATGCAGACCTGAGACAAATGTCTTCCTCTTCCCTCATAAGTAACTTCAGCAAATCACCACTTATTAGAGCAATGCAGTCCTTGGGTAATCATCCACTTCAGCATTACCCAAAGCATATTCCACAAGTGTTGGTTCCATAAGATTCTAATAATTCTCAGCTCTAAAAGGGCTGTGTGGTAACAAAAGTTTGGAGGAAAGCTTAGTGAGGGAAAGTTACTAGGTTTTCTTGATTGCCAGACTTCCCAGAGCCTATGACATGCCAACGTGTATCATGACTCTCCAATATGGGCTAGTGAATGCCACATTCTCCAGACAGAGTGAACTCCAGACCCATGTGGAAAAAGCACTTCATGAGACTAGCAGTCCAGACACCTGTTGGGAAACACAGAACTATTCCAACCTCTTTATTTTTTAGATGAAGACACTGAGGCCCAGAGAAGGAAAGGGACATTCCTGAGTTCACCCAGGGAATATGTGACAGGGCCACACTAATTCAGCTTCAGCACCTTCAAAAAGGCCATCTCTAAACCCCTCAGCTTCTCAGGTTGGGGAGCCATTAGAGGGTTTTAAGCATGATGGTGATATGGTTGAATTAGCATTTTAGGTAAATCACTCTGGCTGAGGTGTAAAGGAGGACCTAAGTGAACCAGTAAAGGGACAATTAGAGTAATATAGGTGAAAGACCTAAGTTAGAGCAGTGATGGGAATGTTTCTGAGGAGGAAATAGGTCCTAGAAATAATTAGGAGATAAACTGTCAGAACTTGGTGGCTGATTAGGTGGGGGAGAAGGAGAGATTAAGGGTGATGCTAAGAAATATAGCCTGGGTGACCAGGTAGATGTTGGTGCCACGTGCTACAGAAAGAGCTAGTTGGATGTGGTTAGAGGGTGTTGAAGACTTCCATTCCAGTGGCTGTGGGATGTTCATTGTAGATATCCAACAAGCATTTGGCTTCATGGGGAGAGGTTCAGCTAGAGACCAAAATCAAGAAGATAACTGCATTTAGATGGGAATTAAGGCACAAAAATGGAAGAAATGGCCCAGAGAGAACCTACAGAAGGAGTACACGTGATGGGCCAGGGAATTCAGTTCCAGCCTCCAAAAGAGCTGACCACCTAAACTTTATCCTTCTTTTGAGGTTCCCCTCAACTAACACTTCAGCTAGACTCATCAAGGAAAAAAATAGAGGACTCAAATAAATAAAATCAGAAATGAAAGAGAACTTATAACTGATACCGTAAAAATACAAAGGATCATAAGAAATAACTACAAATATTTGCCAACAAACTGGACAAACTAGAAAAAATGGATGAATTTCTGGAAACACACAATCCTCCAAGACTAAATCATAAAGAAATAGAGAATCTGAATGGGGGTGTCTGGGTGCTCAGTCAGTTAAGCGTCCAACTCTTGATTTCAGCTCAGGTCATGATCTCGGGGTTGTGGGATTGTTGGGTTACCATGCACAGCAGGGAGTCTGCTCGAGATTTTTTTTCTCCCTCTCCCTCTGCCCCTCCTACCACACACACTCTCTCTCTCAAATAAATAAATAAATCTTTTTTTAAAAAAGGAAAGAAAATTTGAATGGACCATTTTCTAATAAAGACGTTGAATCAGTAGTCAAAAACCTTCCAACAAACAAAAACCCAGGACCAGATGGTTCCACTGATGAATTCTACCAAACATTTAAAGAAGATTTAATACCTAACCTTTTTTCAAATTATTCCAAAAAATTGAAGAGGAGAGAATGCTTCCAAACTTATTTTATGAGAACAGCATTACCCTGATACCAAAACCAGACAAGGACACCACACAAAAAAAGAAAATTACAGGCAAATATCCTTGATGAACATAGATGCAAAAATCCTCAACAAAATACTAGAAGACTGAATTCATATACCATCATTAAGTGGGATTTATTCCAGGGACACAAGGATGGCTCAACATCTGCAAATCAATCAATATGACGTAGGACAAAGGAGCCAAGAACATATAATAGTGAAAGGACTGTCTCTTCAATAAATGGTGCTAGGAAAACTGGACAGCTACATGCAAAAAAAAAATGAAACCAGAATACTGTCTTACACCAGACATAAAAATTGATTCAAAATGGATTAAAGACTTGAATATAAGACCTGAAACAATGAAATTTCTAGAAGAAAACATAGGCAGTAAGCTCCTTGACATTGGTCTTAGCAATGTCTTTGTGAATCTGCCAAGGCAAACAAAAGCAAAAATAAACAAATGAGACTGTATCAGTCTAAGAAGCTCCTACACAGCAAAGGAAACCACCATCAAAATGAAAAGGCATCCTATAGAATGGAAACAGATATTTGCAAATCTCATATCTGATAAGGGGCAACTATCCGAAACATATATAAAGAACTGATACATCTCCACAAAAAAAACAAACAAACAAAGAACCCAATTAAAAAATGGGTAGAGGATCTGAATAGACATTTTCCCAAAGAAGACATACAGATGGTCAACACACAAATGAAAAGATCTTCAACATCATTTACCATTAAGGAAATGCAAATCAAAACTACAATGAGATAGCACCTCACACCAGTCAAAATGGCTAAAATCAACAATACAAGAAACAACAGGTGTTGGCAAGGATGTGCAGAAAAAGGATCCCTGGTGCACTGTTGGTGGCAATGCAAACTGGTACAGCTGTAGTGGAAAGCATTATGGAAGTTCCTCAAAAAGTTAAAAATAAGTTAAAAATAGTACTATCATATGATCTAGCAATGACACTACTAGGTATTCACTCAAAGAATACAAAATTTTAATTCAAAGGTATACATGCACCTTTATGTTTATATTAACATTATTTATAATAGTCAAGACTTGTAAACAGTCCAAGTGTCCATCGACTAATGAATGGATATAGAAGATGTGATGGAATATTATTCAGCCATGAAAAAGAATGAAATCTCTCTAGAGTAAGAGAAAGACAAATACCATATGATTTCACTCATATATGAAATTTAAGAAACAAAACAAATGAGTGAGGGAAAGAGAGAGAGAGAAACCAAGAAACAGACTCTTAATTATAGAGAACAAACTGATGGTTACCAGAGGGGAGGATGGGTAGGGTGATGGGTGAAATAGGTGATAGGGATTAAGGAGGGATTAAGGAGGACACCTGTCATGATAAGCACCAGGTGATATATGGAACTGTTGAGTCACTATATTGTACACCTGAAACTAATACAACACTATATTAACTAACTGGAATAAAAATAAAAGCTTCAAAAAAAAAAAAAAGAAAGAATTAGTGTTGGAGAGAATGTGGAGAAAAAGAAATCCCTGTACACTGTTGATGGGAATGTAAACTTATGTAGCCACTATGGAAAAACAGTATGGAGAGTCCTCAAAAAACTAAGAATAGATCTACCATGTGATTCAGCTATTCTACTTCTGGATACTTATCCAAAGAATATGTAAACACTAATTTAAAGAAATATATGCACCCTTATGTTCACTAAATCATTATTTACAGTGGCTAAAATAAACACCTTAAGTGTCTGTCAATGGATGAATGGATAAAGAGGATGTGGTGTGTGTTTGTGCATATTCTTCTTTATGACTGACTAGTATTCCATTATGTAGAGATTTAATATAAATATAATATTATATACGACATATATAATGGAATATTTTATACACACACATATATATGATGGGATACTATATATATATAATGGAATATTATATATGTAATGGAATACTGTTCAGTCAAGGAAGAATGAAATCTTGCCATTTGTGCCAACATGGATGGACCTTGAGGGTATCATGCAAAGTGAAATAAGTCAGATGGAGAAAGACAAATACCATATGATTTCACTTATATGTGGAATCTAAAATAAAACAAAACAAATGAACAAACCAAACATTACAAAAATAAATGCATCGATATGGAGAACAGAGAGGAAGGGGGTTGGGAGGTGGTCAAACGGGTGAAGGGGGTCAACTGTATGGTGATGGATGTTAGTTAGACTTGTCATAATGACCACTTTGTAGTGTATACAGATGTTGAATTACAATGCTGTACACCTGAAACTTACATAATGTTATGTACCAATTTTATCTCAATAAAAAATCTACATATAAAAAGAACCAGAAAAATTTAAGAGAAAAAGAAATCAACTGAGCTGACCCAGATGTTGAGATTAGCAAAGGTTTTTTAAAAGCAGCTATTACAGCTTTATAACATAAAGAGAAATTAAGAGAAATACGCTTGTAATAAATAAAAAGAAAATGTCAGAGAAGAAATAAAAACTATAATAAAGAACAAAATGGAAATTTTAGTTTTTGAATGGAAGCATATAATATCTGAAATAAAAATTTACTGAATAGGTATAACAACAGAACAGAAATGACAGAAGAGTCAGAAAAAAGTGAAGTTAGATGATTAGAAATTATGCATTCTGAAGAACAGAGAATGAAAAGAAATTAAAGGAAAAAACCCCCAGAGCCTATGGGACATTGTGAAAACATCTAAAATATAAGTAGCTAGAGTCCTGGAAGGAAAGAAGAGGGGATGAACCAGAAAAAACATTTATTTGAGAAAAAGAATGGAAGTAAATTTCCCAAATTTATGAAGGACATAAAATCACAGATTCAAGAATCCCAGTGAATCCCAAGCAAGATGAACACAAAGAAAATCACACCTGCCATATCACGGCCAAACTGCTAAAAAACAAAAGGTCAAGATAAATTCTGAAAGCAGCTAGAGGGAAATGACATAAAGAAGTACCTCAACTCAATACACATAAAATACAATAAAGGCTTAAATACAGGGAACAACTTCTTCACAGCAATGAAAGAACACAACCAAGAATTCTATATGCAGCAAGAATGAAGATAAAATAAAGGTTAAGGCTTTTTTTTTAGATGAAAGATAACAAACAGAACTAATCACCAGCAGATTTGCATTACAAGAAATGCTGCAAGAAATTCTTCGGGCTGGAGGGAAATTATACCAGATGAAAACTGGATCAAAAGAAGAAATGAAGAGCATTGGAAACAGTAAATATAAAAAGTGATTTTTCCTTTTAATTTCTTTAAAATACATATGATCGTTTAAAGCAAAAATTGTAATATTGTATGATGCCTGGGTGGCTCAGTCAGTTAAGCGTCTGCCTTGGGCTCAGGTTGTGATCCTGGGGTCCCGGGACTGAGTCCTGCATTGGGTTCTTTGCTAAGTGGGGAGCCTGCTTCTCCCTCTGCCTACTGCTCCCCCTGCTGTGCTCTCTCTCTCTCTCTCTCTCTCTCTCTCTGACAAAAGAATAAATAAAATCTTTAAAGCAGGGCGCCTGGGTGGCTCAGTGGGTTAAGGCCACTGCCTTCGGCTCAGGTCATAATCCCGGGGTCCTGGGATCGAGGCCCGCATCGGGCTCTCTGCTCAGCAGGGAGCCTGCTTCCTCCTCTCTCCTCTCTCTCTGCCTGCCTCTCTGCCTACTTGTGATCTCTCTCTCTGTGTCAAACGAATAAATTAAATCTTTTAAAAAAATCTTTAAAGCAAAAATTGTCCCCTGGGGCAAATAATTTAAAAAAATTAAAAAAAAAATAAAGCAAAAATTGTAACATTGTATTATGGAGTGTATAATGTCAGTAAGATGTAATACATATGACAATTACAGCATAAAGATTGGGAGAGGGTAGACATATACACAGTTGTAAGTTCTCCATGTTTGACGTCAAGTGGTACAACATTATCTAAGTACACTGCGAAAAGTTATAAAGGTAAAGAGGTACAGCTAAAATGAAGAAATAAGATGAAAATCTAAAATAAATCCAAATAACTAAGAGAAGGCAGAAAAGGAAGAAGACAGCAGCAAACGGAAGGGGGAAATAAAAAACAAAAAGTTAAAAAAAAAGACCTTAATCTAAACTTGTTAATAATTCTGTTCAATGTTGTTATGAGTTCAGTTTGGTCCCAGCCACCTCCAAACTCATATGATGAAGTCCTAACCCTTGTACCTCAAAAATGTGACTGTATTTGGAGGTAGGGGCTTTGAAGAGTCCCTTAAATTAAAATGAGGCTGGGAGGGTGAGCCCTAATTCAATCTATTATCCTTGTGAGGAGAGGAAATTTGGACACTCAAAGATACCAGGGATGTGCACACAGAGAAAATACCATGTGAGCACACAGCAGTAGGGTAACCATTTATAAGCCAAGGAGGGAGTCCTCAGGAGAAACCAAAACCGCCAACACCTTGACCTTGGACTTCCAGCCTTCAGAATGGTGAAGAAATAAATTTCTGTTGTTTAAGCCACCCACTCTGTGGTATTTTGTTATGGCAGCCCAGGCACACTAATAACAATGTTAATGGTCTAAACACTCAAATTAAAAGGCAGACCGTCAGACTGGATTAAAAGAGTAAGACACTACTATATGCTTGCTGGGAAAGATGCATTTTAACTGTAAAGATAGAGACGGGCTGAAAGTAAATGGATGGAAAAGGACATACACTATGAAAACAGTGAAGGCTGCAATGGATGTATTCACATCAGGTAAAATAGCCTTCAAGTCAAAGTGTTATCAGAGATGAAGAGAGACCTTTCATAATAAAGAGAGGATTAATTTATCAGGAAGACATGACATTCATAAATGTATATGTACCTAATAACAGAATTTCAAAATAAGCAAGGTGAAAATTGGCAGAATTAAAGCGACAAACCAGAGTTGGAGATTTTAACAAACTATTCTCAGCAAAAGATAAAATAACTAAACAAAAATTAGTAAAGACATAGATGATCCAAATAATGTGATCAGCCACCTTGACATAAATGATATTTATAAGTCACTATACCCCCCAAAAGAAGAATACATTTTTTTTCAAGTACACATGGTACATTCAGCAAGATAGATTGTGTGCTGGGGCATAAGCCATGTCTAAATAAATCTCACAGAAATGAAATCATACAGTGGATTTTCTCAGACCGCAGTGGAATTAAATAAGAGGCCAATAACAATAAGATAGCCAAACAACCTCGCAATATTTGGAAATTAAGAAATACATAGATAAATAACACAAAGGCCAAAGAAGAAATCATAAAGGAAATTAAAAGATATTTTGAAGGGCACGACAATAAAAACACAATATATTAAAATATGTGGGAAGCAGGTGAAGCAGTGTTTAAAGAAAAGGTTACAACCGCAAATGTTTAGATCAGAGAAGAAAAATGTTTGGCACACCTGGGTGGTTCAGTCAGTTAAGCAAGCCTCTGACTCTTGGTTTCAGCTTAGGTCATGATCTGGAGGTCCTGAGGTCCAGCCCCACCTCAGGTTCCATGCTCAGCACACAGTCTGCTTCAGAGTCTCTCTCCCTCCCTTCCTACACCTCTCCCCTCTCACTCATGTGTGCATGTGCTCTCTCTCTCTCTAAAAATAAATAAATAAAATCTTAAAAAAAGAAAAGAAAAATGGTTTAAAATTAATGACCAAGTTTCCACATTAAGAAGGTAGAAAAAGGTAGGCAAAGTAAACCCCAAATAAGTATAAGTTAAACAATAAAGTGACGATCAGAGGTCAATGAAATAGAATACAGAAAATGGAGAAAATTAATAGAGCAAAAAGACCAACAAAAACTGAAACTGTCCCAGCTAGATTAATCATGACAACAAAGAGCGCAAATTAGCAAGATCAAGAATAAAGGGGGAGCTATCACTGCAGACCCTACAGCATTGAAAGGACAATAATTAAGTATTATGAACATCTTTATGCCAACAATTTTTGACAACTTGGATAAAATGAACAAATACTTTGGAAATAACCTACTGAAATGGACACAAGATTGAACAGAAAATACTCATTTCATATCTGTTAAAAATTGAATTTGTCATCAAACACATTCCCACAAAGAAAACTCCAGGGTCAAGTGGTTTCACAGTGAAACCTGGTGTATTCCAGCAGACATTTAAGGAAGAAATAACAATCTAACACAAATATTTTCAGAAAAGAGAGGAGAGGATATTTGTCTTGACTTATTTGATGAGGCCAGCATAATCCCAATACCTATGTTTTCTTCTAAATGCTTTCTGTTTTAGCTTACATGTTTAGCTCTGTGAAACATCTCAAACTAAATTTTTGTGTATGGTATAGGTGTGGGTTGAGGATATCTTCAGGAGTTACAGGTAAGCAAAGATTTCTTAGTGCACAGGAAGTAATAACCATACTGTTTTTTCCTCAAAATTAAATAATTTTGCTCATCTGTACAGATGAATTCCAAATAATGCATGTAGATGCTCTAACCCAAAGGAGGGGAAAATTACTCCCTACTCCTTAAATTTGGGCTAGTCATAGTGATTTCCTTCCAAAGAGGACAGTATGGAAATGGGGAAAGAAAGGATAACTTCATAGTGGAGAAACCTGGCAAACACTACCTCAACCAGGGATCAAGGTCAACATCAATAGTGATAAGTCAGGTTGATATGATATGATGAAAATGGCACTCTACCTCTGTGGTCTTGCATAAACCCATAAACCCAGTCTAATCATGAGAAAAACATGAGACAAATCCCAACAGGGGGCATCCTACAAAATACCTGATCAGTACTTAAAACTGTCAAGAATTAGAAAAGTGAGACACCGTCATGTCGAAGAGGAGTCTAAAGAGACAAGATAATTAAGGGACAAAGATTCATAACAGAAAAGGGACATTAGGGTAAGGACAAAAGGAAATGTGAATGAAGTACAGATTTTAGTTAATCATAATGTATCAATCTAGGTCTCTTAATTGTCACAGTGTACCATACTAATGTAAGGTATTAACAATAGAGAAAATTGGGTAAGAGGTATACAGGAATTCTCTGTAGAATCTTCTCAAATTTTTTATAAATCTAAAACTGTTCTAAATAACAATGTCTTTTAAAAAAGACATTGTTAATAAAATGTAGAGATGAGTCACTGATTAGGAGAAAGTACTTGCAAAATATATAACTGACAAAGGACTGGTATCCAGGATATTTAAAAGAACAACTCTTAAAAGTCAATAATACAGGGCGCGTGGGTGGCTCAGTGGGTTAAAGCCTCTGCTTTCGGCTCAGGTCATGATCCCAGGGTCCTGGGATCCAGGACCGCATCGGGCTCTCTGCTCAGCAGGGAGCCTGCTTCCTCCTCTCCCTGTCTCTCTGCTTGCCTCTCTGCCTACTTGTAATCTCTCTCTCTGTGTCAAATAAATAAATAAAATCTTTAAAAAAAAAGTCAATAATACAATGACAAACAACTTAATAAAAATGGACACAATATTTATACAGATACCTCATTAAAGAAGTGACCAATAAGCATGTGAAAAGATGCTCAACATCATTAATCACTAGGGAAATGCAAATCAAAACCACAATAAGTTATTATACCCACCTGAATGGCTAAAATTAAAAAGAAGAAAAACACCAAATGTTGTCAAGGATATGAAGCAAGTAAAACTCTTACCCATTGTTGATGTGAACATTAAATAGTACAACCACTTTCGAAAATGGTCGAGCCCACGGTTTCTTATAAACCTAAACATACATCTACCCTATCATCAAGCAATTACATTCCTAGATATTTACCAAAGAGAAATGAAAACAAGTGTCCATAAAAAGTTTTATGAGAGAATATTCACAGCACCTTTGTTCACAAAAGCTAAAACCTGTTAACAGCCCAGGTGCCCACCAACTGGAGAATGGATAAACAAACTGTGATAAATTCATACAATGGAAAAAAACTGCAATAAAAAGAACCAGATAACTGATATATGCAAAACCATGGTTGAATTTCAAAATCATGTTGAAGGAAAGAAGACATTTTAAGAACTACATACTGTATGAATTCATTTATATGAAATTCTAGGACAGGCCAATCTAGTCTTTGATGGGAAAGAATCAGAACATTCATTGCCTATGGAATGTGAGAGCTGGGATCAACTGGGAAAGAGCATGTGGGAACTTGCCAGGATGATGGTGATGTTCTAATTCTCGGTAGAGGGTTACAGAGTTGTATGTATTTTTCTAAACTTGTCAAATGAAACACTTCTGATTTATCCATTTCATTATATGCAAATCTCATCTCAGAATGGAAAAAAGAATTCTAGACACATATTAATGGTACTCATACTGAATACCACTTTGAAATGCACCAACAATAAGATGGACTGATAGCCCAATAGAGTAAAATGTTTGTAGAATCTAGGAGGTAACTATGAGAGCTGATAGTAAAAGTCTCTCAGCTTTTCTGTATGTTCTGTAAATTTTCATGACACATTTTTCAAAAATAAATCCACAGTTTGCGAGAACATATAAAAAAGATGAAGGAGTAATATCCCAGAATATATGAAGGCTCCTAAGATCAATGAGAAAAAAAGGCAAATGACTAACTATAAAAAGTAGCAAAACAGTTTAACAGGCATATTACAATAGAGGATATTCAAATGACCAATAAACACATGAAAGATGCTATGGTGGCTGGTGTGATGTCCCGGCAGACTTCATGAATGATTCCTGCGGCTCTGTGGGGGCTGCTAGTGGACAGCCCTCTGCTTTAAGTCCAGTGGGAGGTTCTCAGCCCAATTCAAATGCTGCTGGAGGCTCAAGAGCCATTCTTCAAAAACCACTCCCTCACCTCACCAACAAAGTGCAGGTCCTTGGATAAGTCAGTTAAACTCCTTATAGCTCTGCCTCCTCATCTGGAAAACTATGAGTGTCCTTCCTGTCTCCCCAAACTGCTGTGAGAGTAAACACCACGTTGAAAGCTCTATTTGGCCTGGAGAGTGCTATGTACACTTAAGTCATGCTCAGTCAGGAACAGCAAATGGTAGAATGGGGACTCCAACCCAGGACTCTGCCATCCTCCCCAGCACCATCATCTTCAGAGCAGATCTCTCTGCCTGATCTCCCAGTGGCTGCTCAGATGAAATGCCACCTACTTAGAGAAGCTGCTGTGATGATCAAACCTAAAGTAACTCACTCTGCTCTCTTATGTATGGAAATTATATCATCAATAAAAATGGTCACCAGCTCCTCATACCCTCAGATAATGATGCCCCACTGTCATGGACAAAGAGTGAAAAGTTGTAGCTAATGAGGGAAAAATAAGCTGCAATTCCCCAGATGGTTTTATGGATGGGTGACTCTAGAATGGCTCAAAACACACATATACAAGTGGCTTGATATACACAAAACTCCTGACCATATGAAGGCACCTCTATTATCCTACCAGCTAGGGGGTGAGCTCCCCAAACTGTGCAATTCTGCTCTGACCAGGGTTGGGAGAGTCCACCCCAGGAAGGGCCCACTGTGCCTATGACACTCACTAATGTTAGTAACAGTCAGCACAGCCACACTGGTGCCATCTCTGAGTGTGGGACATGTTGCCATGCACCTCGTCTCTGGCCTAGTCCAGGACTGTGCTGGGTTAGATACATCTACTATGTAGGAATCAATCCTCAAAAATATCCCTGAGAGGAGGTCTTATCATTCTCACTCATCAAATGAGGAAACAGAAGCTTAGGGAAGGTGAAGGGAGTTGCTCAAGGTCACAGAGCCAGCCAGTGTTGGAGCTAGGACTTGAATTTGCACGCCTATCATGGTTTCTTTCTTGAGAATATGAGCCAGTGCTCCTTCTACACTATGAAGCCTACACGAATACATTCTAGGGAAGGCCAAACAGCATGAACTTGATCTCACAGCTGGTAACCAAAAGGGCCCAAATGCTACTACTCACTCATTGACCCCATCTTTAGGTAAACTAGATACACAGTGTTCTCCTGCCCTTTCCAGTGCCACCAGCAGGAAGCATGAAAAAGATATTTGTCGAAGCCTTCCTTGGGACTATAGACATATCTAGTAGTTTGATTAGTTATTTGTGGAGGCTATGCTAGTCTGAATGGAGAAGAGCAGTAAGTCATAAGCCCACATAGCATTCATTCATTAACAAGATCTCCACTTGGGAGTGTTCGCCTAATGCCAGCCAGCCAGTCCAAGGAAAGCTATTCTGAAGCCAAGAAGGCCACCTGCCTGGGACAATGGCCTGGGAGCTGGTGACCAGAAATGCTGGGTGTGAAGCAGTATATCAGATGACTCTTTTCTTTGTTATAAACCCCATTCCCACTCCACACCAGCTGAAGCCACGAGGACCCTCAAATTGATCAGAGCTTTTGAAAATGGCTAATGGACAGCACAGGTGAAAAGTCCAATGAACTTTCATCACTCTCCTAGCTAAGTAAAGGCAGAGTGAGTGGGCAAGGTTGAACCCCTTTAACCCCTTTACCTTCTTCCTCTACCTTCCTGATTCCTGCCTCTACCTGTTGCTCTCCCAGCCAGTGGAATCTTCCCCTGAGGGACCAGCCAACAGTCCAGACTAGGGATTGGCGCATGCAGGGGAAGTCCATAACACCCTGGCACCAGCTTCAAGGTGAGCATAGGCCAATGGTTTTTGGAGGCAAGGGCTGGCAATGAGCTTCTCATGGGGAACTTCCCTCAGGACAGTTAACTTCCATGTTGGCTAAAGAGACTTAGGATTGTCCCAGATCCCTGATCCCTGACTGAGGCAGGGAGAGCGATCCTAGAATTAAATATGTCATAGGTAGGGAGAAGCCCTTGGAGAGGGCCTAGTTTTTGACTAGATACAAGCCTGCAGCTCAGTCATAGAAAGAGACAGTCAAAAGTCACCC
This sequence comes from Ailurus styani, assembly GCA_002007465.1. Classification (NCBI taxonomy): domain Eukaryota; kingdom Metazoa; phylum Chordata; class Mammalia; order Carnivora; family Ailuridae; genus Ailurus; species Ailurus styani. The sequence goes on from LNAC01001078.1 coordinate 265,491, forward strand.
AACAAGCTAGGGACAGAGCCTGACTCAGACCTCATGCCTCTTGACCTTGGGTGACCCTGAACCCTGTCCAATCCTCTGACCTCCTTCGACCTGGCCAAGCTGACTCCAGCAATGCCAGAACAAACAAGAATCCAAGTAGACTCCCCTGGAAGTTGTGTGCTGGGTGTGGGGCTGGAAGAGGAGCAGAGCTGTTTCTCAGTGAGGCCTCAGGTTTCAGGCTTCAGGCCCTCCCCCCTGACCTTGCAGGCACCTCAGGAAATCCCATTCTGGCCACTATCTGCTTCCTCCCAGCATCCGGGCCCCTCTGTTCCGACAGGCTTTCCACCAGCCCATCCCCCAGTTACTGTACCCTTGGGCCGAAGCTGGTTCAGGGCCCCCGGTGCCCTGGCCAGCAACCAGAGTTGCTTCCCAGATTCCTCCCCAGGGTTCTGAGGAGATAGCTGGTCACTGCTGTCCTGTTGTAGCCAATTCCTCCTCTATAGGGCCCATGCTTACAGCTTCTCAGCTTGTGAGATGAGCAGTGGGGAAAGCAAGAATTCTGGAGACTAGAGGGCCAGGATCCCAGTGCCCACCACACCTTTACCCACTGTGTGACCTAAGGTAGGCTACAAAAGGTCTGCTTCCCATGGGGCTGAGAGAACTCAATGAGACAACACATTTAAAAGGCTCTGGCAATATGACTGGTCCCAGAAAGGGGCTCTATAAATGCCAATTTTTCTTCCATGGGGACGGCTCCTTAACCACGGGTCCCAGGCAGGCTTCAGATTGCCAAGAAGCCTCCTAGATTGTCTACATCGTGTGCACACAAATGTTGTTCTGGATAGAAACTCCATGGCTTTCAAAGAGGTTCCATCACCCACCAAAGGTTAAGAACCTCTGATCTAGAGGGTTTCCTCCCAATAGTGAAGTGTGTAGAACCTAGTCCAGAATCAGCTACCCCTTTCATGGGGGACCTTCACTGGGCCAGCCCAACAGGGCATGGGGCTCTGAGACATAAGAACCCACCCATTTCTAAAATCAGCAAGTCAGGAAGTGACAGATGTTGGCAAGGATGCGGAGAAAGGGGAACCCTCCTCCACTGTTGGTGGGAATGCGAGCTGGTGCAGCCACTCTGGAAAACAGTATGGAAGTTCCTCAAAAAGTTGAAAATAGAGCTACCCTATGCCCCAGCAATCGCACTACTGGGTATTTACCCTAAAGATACAAAGGGAGTGATCCTCAGGGGCACCTGCACCCGAATGTTTATAGCAGCAATGTCCACAATTGCCAAACTATGGAAAGAACCTAGATGTCCATCAACAGATGAATGGATAAAGAAGAGGTGGTATATATATACAATGGAATACTATGTGACCATCAAAAGAAACGAAATCTTGCCATTTGCAATGACATGGATGGAACTAGGGGGTATTATGCTAAGCGAAATAAGTCAATCAGAGAACGACAATTATCATATAATCTCTCTGATATGAGGAACTTCAGGGGCAGGGCGGGGGGTCATGGGGGGTAAGGAGGGAAAAATAATGAAACAAGATGGGATCGGGAAGGAGACAAACCATAAGAGACTCTTAATCTCACAAAACAAACTGAGGGGTACTGGGGGGTGGGAGGGTAGGGTTAGGGTGGAAGGGTTATGGACATTGGGGAGGGTTTGTGCTATGGTGAGTGCTGTGAAAGGTGTAAGACTGATGATTCACAGACCTGTACCCGTGGAGCAAATAATAAATTAAAAAAAAAAAAGAACCCAGCCATTCATGGGACTTCTGGGCTGGGCCCCAGAGACCCAGATATGGCAACAACCGACACTGCAATGCAAAATGACCCACAGGCACACTGACTGTGGAGACTAGAGGAAAGAACAGTCGGGGTGGGGGAGAGGTGTGGCAAGGGCAAGAGATAGTCAAGGCATAGTGGACTGTACCTTGAAAGAGAAACTGGCTCCCCAAAGGTCAGGGCAGCAAGGACAAAGGCACAGAGGACATAGGACAGAGCAGCATAGGATATTTTGAGAGGTGGTCTAATACAGTGGTTAAAGCCATGGGCTCTGAAGCTAACCTCCTACATTTGAATCCTGGCTCTGTTTACCACTGAGCCAGTCATCCATTCACTAATTTCTTACTCATGCTAGGGCCCATAATAAAACCAAAACAAGAGTTTTGGGGAACTAGATCCTTCAAATACCACATGTGGGGCTGATTCTGTGCTGCCTGCACTTGAATCCCTTCCCCAGTAGTATAGCACCCCTCTGCAATGGGAGCCTGGGGCCTGGGTAGGCACAAGGGGGTGGAACCCCAGATGAATCTATCCACAGTTAACAAAGCTCATCCTGTTAACACCATGGTCTTGCAGGCAGAAGGAGTTTGTGGGAGGCAGATAATAGCCACCAAAGATGTCCACATCAAAATCCCCAGAGCCTGAGACTAGGTTACCTTATATGAAAAAAGGTACTTTGCAGATGTGATTAAATTAAAGATTTGGGGATGGGGAGATTATTCTGGATGATCTGGGTGAATTCAATATAATCACAAGGGTCCTAGTAAGTGAAAGAAGGAGGCAGAAGAGTGGGTCAGTTCACAATGGAAGCAGAGTCAGAGAGAGAGGGGTGGTGGAGTTGAAATTCAACAGTCTGCATCACTGGCCTTGGAGGAAGGGGCCATAAGCCAAGGAATGGGGGTGGCTTCTAGAAGCTGGAAAAGGCAAGGAAGCAGACTCTCCCCTGGAGCCTTCCAAAGGAATGCAGCCCTGCCACACCTTGATTTTAGCCCAGTGGGACTCCTTTTGGACTTCTGGCCTCTGAAACTGTGAGAGAATAATTGGGTGCTATTTTAAGCCAGTCAGCTTGTGGTACTCTGTTACAGCAGCAGTAGGAATCTCATACAGAGTCTGAGGTAAAAAAAAAAAAAAAGGACAAGTAAAGCCATGTATAAGAATGTATTTTAGAAAGAGCACCAAACCGGGTGAAAGAAAACCTTGGGGAAATTCAAACTTACTTAGGAAGTGCTCTGGAGAAACCTGAATATGAACACAAAGGGAAATCCACCTACATCTTTACCACTCCTTGAATAATCCAATTTATTCCAGATGGGTTACAGAATGAGATATTTGGGGAGAGACTAGAAGGGAGAACAGGATGGTGAAGAGTCTTAAAATCATGACAGAAAAAGAATGAATGATAAGCCTGGAAAAGAGAAGATTATATGTGGGGAGGTCCATGGTTTGCTGCCTCCATCTACATCCAGAGCTCTTACGGGAAGAGTGCACAGAAGACAGGACCAGGACTGGTGAGTAGACATTTCAGAGAGATAAATTCCAGCTCAGAGTAAGGAAAACATGAAAAACAATTGGCTGTGTCTGAACTTGGAACAGGAGCCTTAGGAAGCAGAGGGAAGCATGTCCTTAGAGGTATGCCAGTGGAGACCCAATTCTGGAGAGGGTGTTCCTGCACCTGGCAGAGAGATTTGGAACTGACAGGCTCCTTCCAGATTCTAGATTGTGTCAGACACCTTCTGAGCTTTGTGAGGATTGAGTCAATCAGTGCTCATCTCTGGACATGAAAGAAAGAAAGAAGGAAACTAGGACCGATTCCTAGTCTGGGAACAAATTCCTCTCAGCTTCCCAATGCAAGTACCACCAGAGAACACCCAGAAGCCATGAAGCTTGAAGTGAGTCCATGGATATCACCCCTCAAACAACTCCTCACCACTCCTGGGAATTAAAAGTAAAGGTGAACAGATTTGCCTGATGGGCTGTGGCATCATGACCCATGGATTAGTCTCCACAGCACCGCATTCTGGGAGTGCGGGCAAGTGCCAAGAGAAGAGGGGGTTTACTGTGGCTAGAATGGAGGACAAGGGAACTTCAAGGTTGGCGCTATGGTGAGAAAAGCCAGACACCTGCTCTGACCCAGCTTCTCCCTCATTTCAGCATGTATGGATGACCTACCAGGGCTACCTCCTGCCCCACAAATTAACTTCACAGCCGAGTGGGGTCATCCTGAGGCCGGGGCCTACCTTATGTGCCTCCACTTCTGTGGAGTTGCCAAACACAGCCTATTAAATAAGAGCCACAGTCACCTGACTTAGACTACTTTGCAGATGAGGAAACTGAGGCCAGGAAGTTAGAGAACATACCAGAGTCAGGAGGAGGGCACGAGGTTGCTCAGATTGTGACCTATCCCAGCTTGCTGAACGGCCCACAAAATCATGCCACACGAGAATAAAAGGGGCCTGGGGGGAGCCATCTCTTCCCCTCTGTTTGCACAGGGGACGGCTAAGTCTTTCGCTGGGCTCACAGCATGGCCTCTGTCCTGCTAGGCCTTCCTCCCCAACTTTCAACCTGCCCTGATTTATCTCCTCAGAAGAACCCCACCTTAAATATCAGACAAACCCTGGCTCAGTTCCGAAAGATGCGTGTGTAACCCAACTGAGATTTAGAACTCATGGAAATCTGATTCCCCTTACCCAAGGGCTGCATGCCTCCCCGCCCTTCTCTAGACCCCCCCCCCCCCCCCC